>CM021103.1:332351814-332659056 GCA_007115665.2 Sequoiadendron giganteum | reverse complement strand
CCTATTGAAGATATTGGTTATTTTGAGGGGGGCCCTATGTTCCACCCTGTTGATGGTATTAGTTGTTCTAGGAAGGGTCAACACTAGATGTGTTATGAGGTATATATTGAGATGGCCCCCATTGGTACATTTGTGCTACTATTGCTTGTTCAACCTATGTTGTTTTTCTGAACAAAGGGTTATCTTTGGGTTGATCGCTGTTTTGTGAGAACACGGGTGGCATATTTGGAATCGATGGAGGTTGGGTTATTTGGCTCACAACCGATTTGTCCCCTAAGGGAATAATATTAGGGTATTTAAGAGCTTCCATGTTGAAATCCATGGGTAATTTAGCATCGCTATGTGCCAACTTGAAAAAATAGGAGTTTGGGTCCTTTCTTAACAACATGTCCATTAGTTTGAGAACCTTGGTGTTGTTAGAATGTTCAAACAGTTCTTCCTCATTTATCTCTTCTTCATTATTTACCTCCTCTATGATCACTCTTTTTGAGTCCTAGTTACCTTTTTCCATGTAACCTCCTTTTGTTTGTGGCTTATTTCTTCCTCTGTGAAAGTATCTTTGTATGTTGGTCTCTTCTAGGGAGTTTCAAGGTCACTTGGCCTATATCCTCACGAGCTACTTTCATCATTCATGGTGTTTTTTTGTGGGATATTGGTGGTATTCTTGTTTGCTTCCATATTTTTCCTATTCTGTGATCTCGTGGTTTTCATAAACAACTTGGGTTTCCTATGGGAGAGTTGTGTACTCTCTAGTTGACTCAAATTCTAAAGACCTGATGTTCTAAAACTAGGTATGTAAATCTAGTTATTTCCTCTAGAGAAGTTTGGTATCATGGAAAAGACTAGGATTTTGACCAAAGAAGAACATATATAGCTCTATATTTTCCTTAGAAGCGTGTCTATAGAATTTTTCCACCAATTTGTTTCTCTTTTTATGTAGCACAAAGAGGTGTTTCTGGAGAGCCTTTGGACTCAGATGTCTAAGTCTTAAATGATAACCTGTGGATTTTACCTTAGGGATCTTGACCTTGCGTGAGATCATGAAGGGAATAACTAGTTCACTAAAATTATAAAACTTAATGTTTCCTTACAGATTATGTAAGATACTAGAACTGCTGGAACAAACCCGGATTCTGACAATATTAGAAGGAATACAAGTTCGGATTGTTCCTAGAAGCTCGCTTGTAGAAGTTATATACCAACCTAGTTTTGGTTTCGTGAAGTGCCCAAAGGTGTTTCTTGAGATATTTTGGACTTAGATGCCTGAGTCTGAAATGATGACCTATGGTCTTTATCTTGGGGATCTTGACCTTTCATGAGATAATGAAGGGGATAATCATTGACACACGGGTGGTGGTAATATAGGTCTCTCTGATGCTATATCAGCTTTCTCTTCTTCTCCATCTAGGAAAATTGATGCAATTAGAAATTGGTGGGTTGTTTCGTTCTTCTAAAAAATGAAGGTTCTTAAATTGCTTATGATGTTTGTTTGCTCACCTTTGATATATGTGAGACTAGGTTGAAGGATCGATGCTACAAGATTTGGCTATTGAACTAGGGAAGTTTATTTCCAAATGGTCATAAAGTTTGGTGGTGTTATGGGATGGTTGTTGTGAAGCTCAAGACCCTAGAGTTTGAGTGTTGTTTTGGGATGATACTACTTCTTTGAGAATCAAAATGTTGAAGAAATAAGGTCTATATTCCACTTCCTTATCCAGAGGATATGTTATGGGAAAGTCTACTTGTACTATATGTGAGTCCCAAGTAACTGTTAATATCATGGACATCTGAGTGGAGGAATGACCTTAATGGTTTCTTTGATTTTGATTTCAAATAGGTAGGATGGAAATAATGAATGTGGGACTATCTGACCTTCTGTCTTTCCAATTTTTTTGGTTCGAACAATGATCTTGTGAACAATTCTTTCTCAAATTTTTCTCTGTGTTTTGAAGTATGGGAAGTGATAAGACAATACTTGGACTGACTCAGCAAGCATGGACTTATGTGACCTCCATGTCTATAACTTATGTTGTGAAATCATAACACCCAAGCCATAGTTCCCAAATGTTTACTTTGATTAATATACCTTGAAATCAAATCCAGAATGTTCAAAAACCTTTAAGGAAAGATCCTTTCAAAGGGGTGCAAACATAAGGCTTCTCTCACAAGTATGCACTAAATCAAAGGGTTTGTGGTTCAACAATCTTGTTCAGTGTTTTTTTTAATGTGTTCTTTTTCTGTAAATAAAACACAGAATTTGATGGAAAATTGTTTTGAATGTAATGGGCCAAGTTTAACATAAACTAGCAATTGCAACCCTAGGGGATAGACGCCATTCTCTTAGGTAGGCTTGCCTCATTCTCCGAAGAGATGATTGTATATGCAACTTATGGCACGGGCCTATAGTCAGACATGGCAAGTAACTTCTCATAATTAAATTTTGATGCACTACTTTCAGAGAATGTTTTTGGATAATAGGGTGGATTCTAAAATAATTTGGTTCTTAGTGATAACTGTGAATGCAAAAATATGACACTCACCCATGGCCACTTAAGGATCTTTACCTGTTCCCATTCCACTTAAGGTATGGGATTAGGTGCAGTATTTTGTCAGTATGGCTTGAAGCTACTTTCTTACAAGTTTGCAACCTTTAATATAGCCCACCAATAAATGTGCTTAGAGACCTTGCAATGAGTTCTTTAGCATGGGATGTATCTCAAGGCAAGCCCCCTCTTTAAGGTAAACTTTGAAAGTAAACTTCAATGCTTAAAAATTTTCTTTCGCTCACCCAAGATGGCCACAAGGTGCGAGGGGAGAAGATAAAACACTTTAGCTTTTCCAATCAATGAATGCATAGTGAAAAATCCATAGAAATTTGATTCATTTTAAACACCTCCAATGATGCTATCCCCAAAAATTTGTGAGTAAACAAAGCAAAATTATTTTTAACTTCCACCAATATGAAATGTTCAAGACATCAAGAAATTAAGATAGCAATGTTGAAATATCATAAACAAAAACATTTGTTCATTTTTATGAGCTCCAATAGAGGTGTTTCTAAGAAAGGCAATCCTTGTCCTATCTTGGTCAAAAAATGTAAAACGTGCGTGTGTCAACAAAATGAAAAACATTTTCACTCTTTTTATATACCAAAATTTAAAGGTTCCTTCTTATGAAAACATGGAATGTGTTCATTTTTAGAGCCCAAAACTGAAGTGTTTTTGTTATTTTTATGAGCACTAAACAAAAATTCCTAACTTAGAAAGCTTAAAATTGGTTCATTTTAACAACACCAAATTCAAGTGTGAGTTTGTTGTTGTTCATTTTTAGAGCACCATATGAAAGTTCCTAAGTTAAAAAAGCTTAAAATTTGTTTATTTTAATAGCACCAAAATCAAAATGTGAGTTTGTTGTTGTTCATTTTTAGAGCACTAAAATGAAAGTTTTCTAAGTTAATTAAAAGTAACTCAAAAACTGGGACCATTTGTCTTCCCTACAAAAAACATGTTAAAATTATTGGAATCCTGCACCAGATCTATCAAAAACTACTTACACATCCAAAAACAAACAACAGTTAGTAAAAAATCCTATTACAAGAGTACAGGAACTATGCATTTGTTCATCAGAACAACTGCTCATAACAAAAAGTACAAATGCGGAGGAAAAAGACAACTGCACAGTTTTAGAAACAAATGCTAAAAACCCAGGCAAAAAACTGCTAACTCTATGAAAATACAAATGTGCAGGTTTTAGAAAAAAGCACCATTCCCATGAAAAATGTGCAGTTCTTTTGACAACTGCACAGTTTTCTTGATAGACAAGCACTTAGACTTTTAGGACAAGTGCTTAGGTTTTCTATACAGGCACGTCAAAACTCTATCAAAAGCATTTATGGGACCTGTAGCTTCAAAAGTGACTCAAACAAAAGTTAGAGGAGGGGACAAGGGTCCCACCGGGCATTCCAGAATGTGTGAGGGTGAGAAAGGACATTAGATTTAGATCTAAGAAGGACATGAAAGTAATCTAACAAAGAAATCTAAGCTACAACCAAAATGATTAAAATCTAAAATCTAAAAACTCCTACACATACGAAATTGAACTATTCTATTGCAAACATGATGAGGAACCTACTGATTACCAAATTGAAAACAAAAAATATATTTTACCATCTTGTAGAAAATTGTATTCGCTTGATGTTGGATTTCTCTTATCATAGCGAAGCCTCCAAAGTTCATGTGCAAAGTGTGGATGAATGCTTGTTGTGTTTGGTTGATCGAAGACAATGGTGAAGATTTTTTCAATGGTGTTCTTGACAGCACTTCATTGCTCAATGTATGTTAATTCTTTGATTCTTTTTTATGAGGAGAGAGGTTTGTTATATAGAAAATGAGATTTGAAAGGGACGATCAAGATAATTTTAAAGAATATTCAAATCAACAATCGGAGTGTGTTGAGAGGATTCAAACATGAGAGAATTATGAAAAGTTGATTGCACAATTTTTGTGATTGGGAAATAGATTGGTCAGTCAGGGATGTGATTGACCAGTTAACATAATAGATTGATCAATCAAGTTTGTGATGGCTTAGTTAGGAATGTGATGTATTAGTTAATAGAATAGATTGTTTAGTTAACAAAATAGATTGATTATTTAACAAATTAGATTGCTTAGTCAGCAATCGTAATTTTCTCAATCAGATAATGGGTGAGGAATATGAATTAATTGACTTAATTAATTAATTCCTTTTTGGAGTTGAATGTGCAAATCAAGTTTGACTTTTGCAAACAAAGTTGCATTAGTTTGATTTGATTTTTGATAATTGAATTGAATAGTTTGATTTAATTATTCAATTTTTTGGAGGGAAAGTGTTGTAATTAAATTACTATTTAATAATTTAATCAACTTAGAGGAATAAGGTGATTTAGTGATATAATGAAATAATTGATGGTATTTAATCAATCAGGACGAAATAAAGTGGGATTAGGACTTTATTAAATAAATGAGATTTATTTAATTGGTCGAAATGATGAAATGTGAATTAATCAAATAATGTTGTTTGATTTAATAAATAGAGGAATTAGGGTTTTTGGGACTTTATTAAATAACTAAAATTTATTTAATTTGTCCAAAATGATGATAAAGTGAATTAATTAAATAATGTTGTATTATTCAATTAATAGAATAATTAGGGTTTTTGATGTCGTTTTGATGTGATGCAATGTGGTGTTATTTGGTGTGATGTGGGAACGTTCCGATATGATTTTGAGATGATCTAAGACATTACGTATAATTCTGAGATGTTTCGGGGTGATTTTGAGATGATTCGAGACATTATGGGATGATTTTGAGTCATTCTGAGATGTTACAAGATGATTCTAAGTCATTCTGAAGTGTTATGGGATGATTCTGATTCATTATGAGATGTTACGGGATGATTCTAAGTCATTCTGAAGTGTTACGAGGTGATTTTGAGTCATTCCGAGATGTTACAGGATGATTCTGAGTCATTCCAAAGTGTTACGGGATGATTTTGAGTCATTCCAAGATGTTCCAGGGTGATTTTGAGTCATTTCGAAGTGTTACGAGATGATTTTGATTCATTTTGAGTTGTTATGGGGTGATTTTGAGTCATTCTAAAGTGTTACAGGATGATTCTAAGTCATTCTGAGATGTTATGGGATAATTCCAAGTCATTCTGAGATGTTACGAGATTATTCTGAGTCATTCTAAAGTGTTACGGGATGATTTTGAGTCATTCTGAGGTGTTACAAGGTGATTGGAGATGATGTTCCATATCGTTTGATGTTGTTTGAGGTTGTTTGATGTTGTTTGATGCCATTTAGTGTTGTTTTATGTCGTTCAGTGTTGTTTGATTCCATTTAGTGTTGTTTGATGTCGTTCGAGGTTGTGTGATAGGTGTCAAGTCAACTTTATATGTCTACACATTTCTTGCATGGTATTGAGTATAGGTTTGTTTTCGATAATCGATTAGTCTTTGTTCTAATGCTTTTTGTTTGCTAAACTTGCACCTGATATTTGAAACTTTTTTGGATGTTGGGTATACCTTTCAGCTTTCTCGTTAAAATCATACCCGATGTTTTGTCTTAGTGTTTAAGTTCATTGAAGATCTTGTGAGGGAGTTTCACCTCGATAAAATTCAGAGAAAAATCACAACTCATTGTGATCTTTTCAAATCTGTTAGCAAGATTCATCTAGTGCTAAATCTAAATTCTAGTCACAGTTTTAATACTTTTGTTGATGATTCCTTTTCATTCGCTAATACAAAAACATTGGGAAAAAGAGAAAAGAAAACAGATGTCGAGCGAACAAAAGCTGCAAAAAAATGCATGTAACTTGAGAAACATATATTTCAATATAGATTTTTTTTTAAGTATATATATATGCATTGCATCTCTTGCATGCATAATAGGCAAGACTATATATAAATGTTGACTACATTTAATTTCACATAGATAGATATCTGTACATAGGGAAAATAAAATAAAAAATAGTGAAAGAAGGCTTGATTTCCACCCTACCACATTGCATCATGCAACCTTGAGGGCTATCAACGAACCCTTGAGAAAGAAGATAAATTGTCTAGCACTATAATCAATGTTGAGATCAATTTTTAATATTACACTTAATATACAACCTATCATATATATGAATGTTGTTTGCATCTAATCTCACAAACATACACATGTACACATAGGAAATATAAAATGAAACATAACAAAAGAAGGCATGCTCTCCACCCTACCTTATTGGGTCATGATGCCTCATGGGCTCTCACCAAACCCCCGAGAAAGAACATATATTCTCCACAACTCTGATCAATGGTGAAATAAATGTTCCTTATTACACTTAATATACATCCTATCATTCTAACAACTCCTTTTTGAGGGTCAAAGAAATAATAACTAAAAGGGTGCATCTAAATGAATGTTGAGATGAATGTTTAATATTACACTCAATATATAGCCTATCATACATATGAATGTTGTTTGCATCTAATCTCACAAACATACACATGTGCACATAGGAAATATAAAATGAAAAACAACAAAAGAAGGCTTGCTCTCCACCCTACCATATTGGGTCATGCAGGCTCATGGGCTCTCACCAAACCCTCAAGCAAGAAGATACATTGTCCACCACTCTGATCAATGGTGACATCAATGTTGATTATTACACTTAATATATAGCCTATCATTCTAACAACTCCTTTTTGAGACTAAAAGAAATAATAACTAAAAAGGCACATCTAACTTTAGATACCTATATATTAGTATAGATTTTGTATTGTTATTCTAACAATTCCTTTTTGAAACTCAAAGAAATAATAACTAAAAAGCTGCATCTAACTTTAGATAACTATATATCAGTAAATACTTTCTTTTGCAAGTACATATATAGGCATTGCATGTCGTTAGAGAAGGCCAAAAAAATTAAATGTTGAGGTGGTGAGTTTGAAATTAAATAAATGAAAAAATAAATGCGCTTCACACGTCGATAGAGAAGGCCAACAAAATTGAACACCGGTTGGCAAGGCTTGGCACTTTAACATTAATTGATGTATGCTTTTTGTATAGTGGTGATTGTTTGGCGATGGCTTTAATAACACTTTCCAATTTTCGATAAGGCATTGAACAAACATAGGCACATATAAGAAGGAATTACTAGAAAGCAAAAAAATTGTAGATATGTACAACATGAAAACCAAGCCACCCATAACATTGAAAATGGTCTTGTTGAATGGAGCAACATACACCATTACCATGTTCTTGTAGGGATAAACAATGTGATGCAACCAACAAATTATTTGTATCGACCACTATGTTCAATTGATAGATCAATGTTTGTTATTACACTTAATGCACATCCTATCATTTCAAGAATTCCATAGGAAATATAAAATGAAACACAAGAAAAGGAAGCCTAATCTCTACTATGTTCAAAGGTTAGATGAAAGTTCCATATTACACTTAATATATAGCCTATTATTCTAAGAATTCCTTTTTGAGGCTCAAAGAAATAATAACTAAAAAGGTGTATCTAACTCTAGATATATATATATATCAGTATAGATTTTGTTTTACAACAACATATATATGCATTGCATGTGTTGGATGTATCAATGGTTTGATCGATGTTTTTGTTACAATTAATATACAACCTGTCATTCTAAGAATTTATTTTTAATGGTGAAAGAAATTAAAAGTAAAAAGATTCATCTAACACTAGGTACATGTATATCGGTATAAATTTTTCTTTGCAACTACATATATCTGCATTGAATGCTTCAGTTGCATATGTAGATATCTATTGCTTGGGTATATGAACACACAGAAAGTATGTGTGGAGATGTATGTATGTCAGATTATATGCAGACAATATACATATATAGATAGATGCAAACTTATATATATGCATATCTACATAGGGAAAATAAAATGAAACACAACAAAAGAAGGCCTACTCTTCAACCTACCATATTGGGTCATGGAGCTTCATAGGCTCTCACCAAACCCCCAAGAAAAAATATACATTATCCACCACTGTAATCAATGATGAGATCAATGTTTCATATTACACTCAATATATAGGTTATCATTCTAAAAATTAGCCAAGGAAGGACGAGCTAGTGTGGTTATTTGTTGCAAGTATTTGGGCCAACAATTTTCACAGATGTAGTCTCTATGCTACACATAATAGAGTTGGGTTGTTTGGTGGTTTGTTGGATTTTTTATTTTCCACACTTGATGTAGGACTATAACTTGAATATGTTTGAAGAGCCTACAAGCATAATATGAAGAAGACAATAAAGTTCTTGCAAACACCAACTTAAAGAGCAACAATGCAACTAAAGAGATTAACCCAAGTCAAAAATTCACAATCATTTAGTAGCATTGTGGATGAGAAGAACCAAGAGGACAAGTTATAAACACATGTACATATGGGTGTAGTAGAGAGGAAGGAATGAAAGCAAAACTTTGAAAGATGTATATATATGGATTTTTTCTGTAACCAATTTTAGATATATACATGTCTACATATAAACTTTTTTTTTTAAGGCTATAAAATAGAGCATCTTGCAAACACTAACTTAAAGAGCAAAAAATGCAACCAAAGAGATATACATGTGCACATATAAACTTTTTTTTGTTGAAGACTATAATATAGAGTATCTTTCCTCAAAAAGTGCATGTAACTTCAAGTACATATATATCAGTATAGATTTTATTTTGTAAGTATATATATGTGTTGCATTCCTTGCATGCATAATAGGTAGTACTATATATGAATGTTGGCTACATCTAATTTCACATATGTTTTGGATGTTGTTTTTCTTTCTTTTTTTCACAAAAATAATTTGGAAATCGTAGACCTAAGACAATTAATTCACACAGGAACAAGTACAACATGTTTCAGTTAACAACAAGAATTTGAATAAATGTACAATGTTGCTCTCAAATAGGAAAACTGAAATTGTCAAATGAAACATATATACCCTTTCTTTTGTCAAGTTTTTCATGAATTTTTGGATGAATGGACACAAGGGGAAGTCATGTGAAGTGGCAATTATTTTTTGTGGGAAAGGAATTGGACCATATATGAATGTTTTCTACATCTAATTTCACATAAAAACATATCTACACATAGGGAAGATAAAATGAAATAGACTAAATGAAGGCTTGCTCTCCACCCTACCATATTGTGTCATGGAGGCTCGAGGGCTCTCAACAAACCCCCGAGCAAGAAGATAAATTGTCTAGCACTATAATCAGTGTTGAGATCAATGTCTAGAAATTTTTGGATGAATGGACAGAGGGCCAAGCCGTGCCAAGTAGCAATTAATTTTTGTGGGAAAGGAATATACATTTGGACTATATATGGATGTTATTTGCATCTAATTTCACATAGAAACATATCTGCACATATGAAAGATAAAATGAAATAGACTAAATGAAGGATTTCTCTCCACCCTACCATATTGTGTCATGGAGCTTCAAGGGCTCTCAAAAATTCCCTGAGCAAGAAGATAAATTGTCTAGCACTATTATGAGTGTTGAGATCAATTTCTAGCAATTTTTGGATGAATGGACAAAGGGACAAGCCGTGCCAAGTAGCAATTAATTTTTGTGGGAAAGGAATGTACATTTGGACTATGTATGAATGTTGGCTACATCTAACTTCACATAGAAACATATTTGTACATAGGGAAAATAAAATGAAACACACTAAAATAAGGCTTTCTCTCCACCCTATCATATTGTCTTATGGAGCCTTGATGGCTCTCAACAAACCCCCAAGCAAGAAGATAAATTCTCTAGGACAGTAATCAATGCTGAGATCAATGTTTAATATCAGACTTAATATACACCGTATGATACATATGAATTTTTTATGCATCTAATCTCATAAACATATACATCTGCACATAGGGAATATAAAATTAAACACAACAAAAGAAGGCCTGCTCTCCACCTTACCATATTGGTTCATGCAGACCCATAGGCTCTCACCAAGCCCCCTGAGCAAGAACATACATTATGTACCACTGTGTTCAATTATTAGATCAATGTTTCATAATATATTTAATATACAACCTACCATTCTTAGAATTGATTTTTGAGGCTGAAAGAAGTAATAACCAAAGAGGTGCATCTAACTTCATATACATATATATCAGTTTGGGTGCATATGTAGAAATTTGTTGCTTGCATATATATACACACAAAAAGTATGTGTAGAAATGTATGTATGTGGAATTATATGTAGACAATATACATAAGCGGCTCCCAATAAGAAAAGTGGATTAAATTGGTCATCCCAAAATAATAAATATACAAAAAATTATATATGAATGTTGCATGCATCTAATATCACATACATACATATCTGCACATAGGAAAAATAATATGAAATCCACTGTGGTGGCTCAGAGCTCCTGTAACAGGTAGAGCCAAGGAATGACACCCAACAATGGCCTATCAAAAATTGTGCATATTGTTTTATTGCTTGACCATGTTTTCTCAAGTATTAAGCGGTAGGTGTTATTACAACTATCACCAAACCATCGCCACTATACAAAAAGCATACATTAATTAATTTTGAAGTGCAAAGCCCTACTAGTCGGTGTTCAATTTCACTGGCCTTCTCTATCGAAGTGCCAAGCACATTTACTTTTTTATTATTTAATTTCAAACTCACCACCCTTTTTTCCAACTGACGAGGAGTCGCACTCTGAAAGTTTGAGAAAACTAGGGAGGCTAACGAAGTTCATGGCCTAAGTGTTGCCACAATAAGCCTTTTGGGCTAACAAGCAATAGATTCCTACATATGGATCCAATGCATGAAATGCATATATATGTAGTTTCAAAACAAAATCTATATCGATAAATATGTATCTGAAGTTAGATGCATCTTTTTGTGTACTGCGGATGGTTGCAAAGAAAAAAAATAGTTTAGGTCATACAGTTTATGATATTTTTCATAAGGCATTGTTGATTTTTGTTCTTTATCTTTAGCTATATTGTTTCATTTATGATCTCCATATAGTGGTGATGGTTGCAAGGCGATTAAATAGTTTATGTTGTTTTCGATAAGGCACTGTTGGGAATGGTTGCATGGAATTCTTAGAATGATAGGTTGTATATTGATTGTAATATGAAACATTAATCTAACCATTGAACATAGTGGTGGAAATTGTATGTTCTTGCTTGGGAGTTTGGTGAGAGGCTCAGACAAATAACATCTATCCTTCCAAAATAATAAGCATAGGAAGGAGTTGATACCCACGCATTGTTGATTGTTGTTCAATAGGTTCAGCAAGATTATTTCATTTATGATTTCCATGTAGTGGTGATGGTTGCAAAGCAATAAAATAGTCTACATATATGCTTAGAAAGAAAAATCTATACAGATATATATGCATCTAAACTTATATGTAGATAACACACATATATATCCATAGCTGCACTTGTTAATACAGAAATCACCACAAGAGCAGAGGAAATAAATGTCACTTGGCACAGCCTGCCATGACAACACAGTTTCACATATGGTTTCCATATAACACCAATGCTTGCAATAATATTTAGCATTCTAAACTTACTAAAGCAATTGAATAGTTTATGTTATTTTCAATAAGGCATTGTTGATTGTTGTTTTGTAGCTTGAGCTACTATCAACACTATCAGCCACCACTGTGACAAGGGTGTTTGCAAACAACATACATAGATATCCACATCTAAACTTATCAATATGTGTGGGAACATATATAGATAAGTTTAAATGTCGATATATATGTATGTTCCCTCAGCATAGGAAATAAACATCACTTAGCACAGCTTGACACGGTGACATTGTTTCATGTATGTTTTCCATTTACTAGTGGTGCTTGCAATAATATGTAGCATTTAAAACTTACCAAGGAAATTGAGTAGTTTATGTTATTTTCAATAAGGTATTCTTCACCGTTAGTCTGTAGATTCAGCAAAACAACATACATAGATATCCACACCTGTACTTGTTAATACATCTGAGAACATATATATGTAAGTCAAAATATAGTTAGATGTATCAACAAGTATAAATGTAGATATATATGTATGTTGTAGCATCTTAGTTTAGATACATATATATGTGGAGAAAAAAAATTGGTGCATGTGTATATCGATGCAAATAGATGATTTTCTCCTTTGTCAAGCATTTGTTTTATTGCTCTAAGCAACATCAATTTGCTCAGCAAGTTCAACTCTCAATATTTGGTATTGTGACCTTTTTCACTATTTTCATTGTCTTGAGAATTCCTATGGAATGACAATATTATTACATGTATGGTTTGCATGTAGAGGTGATGGTTATAATAACACCTAGTATCTAAAACTTAGCAAAGTAATAAAATAGTTCATGTTGTTTTCAATTAGGCATTGTTGACTATTGTTGTGTAGCATCAATTGCTATCAGGATTGCGAGCAACCACTAGGCCAAGGTTTTTTGCACATAGCACACATAGATATCCACACCTAAAATTTCCAATACATGTAATCACATATATATATATATATATATATATATATAAGTGTAAATGTACATATATATAAGTGTAAATGTAGATATATATCTATGTTGAGCGCATCTAATTTCAGATACACACATTGTACAAACACTTTTTTTTTTTGTGTATATATATATATATGCAAGAAAGAGATATCTAAGTATTCATGGAAGGCATGGAGTGCATATATATACACCTATTAAAGAAAATCTCGATAGATATATACTTGCATGTATTTAAAAATATAGCAACAAAGAGAAATAGATGCATATCTACATACAAGCACATATGCATTGAAAGATATAAAATAGACATATAGTTGTTTCCAAGTGATATATATATATATATATATATATATATATATATATATATATATATATATATATATACTTATATGTAGGAAAAAGTTTAAATGTAGAAATATATTTATGTTGTGTGCAACTTACTTTAGATATAATTATATTTGTAGGTTTTTTTTCGTATGTGTATATTCAAGCAATAGATATCTAGATATGTGCACATATTATTTTTTGGTACATATGTATATGCATGCTATAGATGGCTTAAATGATCAATGGTACTTGTGAAGAGAACTATACAATATTATGGTTTGGATGTAGTGGCGATGGTTGCAATAATACCTACCATCTGAGAATTAGCAAAGCAATAAAATAGTTTACATTATTTTCAATCAGGCATTGTTGAGTGTTGTTCTATAGCATCAGCTGCTATGAGGACTATGGGTAACCACTGTGGCAAGGTTTTTTGCACATAACACACATAGATATCCACACCCAAACTTGTCAATACATGTAAGCACATACATATATACATATAAGCATAGATAAATAGATACATATCTACATACAAGCACATATACATTAAAAAGTATTAAATAGACATATAGCTAAATTTCTATGTGATATATATATATATGTGTGTGTATGTGTGTTTGTGTATATATATGTATATATGTATATATATTTATATATATGTATATATATGTATATATATATATTTACTTATACTTTCATGTAGGAACAAGTTTAAATGTAGAGATATATGTATGTTGTGTGCGACTTACTTTAGATATGCATATATTTGCAGATTTGCAAACATTAGATAGTTGGAAGTGATGGACATATTTTTTGGAGCACCTGTGTTGAAGTAGACGTATACACATCATCTAATGCATATAATTAGCATGTGGAAAATATGAGGCAAACGCATCAAAACATTCTTTCCCTCCAATACATGTAGTGAGAAATGCTATAAAATTCATGGAAAACAACATGATTTGTGATTTCTTGGAAAATGTCATGAATTTTAAAGTCATGACAAATACCATGAATTTTATAGCATTTCCCTGCATTCTCTGTAGGCAAAAATAGCTCCTTTGTTTCTTCATCCTCGCAATCTTAGATGCAATACTTTATAGATGTACATGCATGTTGAAGATGGCTTAAATGATCAATGGTACTTGTCAAGATAAACTATACAATATATAGATTATTAATGATCATAATGATACAAGAAACAATATATTCTATTAGGGTGGATTTTAATAACTTGGACTCAAGCAGAAGCAAAAAATTATTGCATAATCGGTAGAGAAGAGTCATAATTGAACATTATCTAGGAAATATGGTAACAAGAATGTACTTATGTAACTCTAATAAAATCAAATACAACCATATATGACATGGTTTTATGAATGGAGACTTAGCTCCAATATATTTAACATTCAGCCACCATAAGAAGATGAAAAGCATACACATGAGATTGAAATAAGTATGGGTTGAAGGGAACAAACATTATAGTTGAGAAACATATGATATCCAAATGCAATATGACTTTATGAATGGACATGCAAAAGCAGGATACAAAACATTTAAGCAACATCAAAAGATTATAAAGCACATATATCAGATGAGCAGCAACATTCAAAAGAATACAAGAAAATTGGTGTAAATACTTGTATATGTGACAAATACAACAGGTCTAATGCAAGAAGTTGGGTCCACAAAAAGCTCAAAAAGTGGAAGTGTTTTTTTTGTTTGAAAGTTTAAATTTTGAATCTAGTTTCCAAATATGTAATTTATTCAAATACCTAGATGATAGAAATTAAATTTTGATAGGTGTAACACCTCTCTAACTCCAGCTGGGTAAAATGGTATTTTAATTTTGATTTAGCATTATAAATGTTATCATAATGAGATTAGACATTGATGATTATGTGATAGATTACCATGATTAGTTATTATGGATTACATGCTTAGTTATCATTGCTTTTGTATGATTATGGATAGGAAGGGATGATGTTGTAACACTCATATCCAAGAGGCTTACGATATCATGACCCTCTTCCTAATGATTGATGTTGTTTTAGCTATACGATATATGTTATATGCACATGTACTTTGACGTGTAATTGGAGTGATGCAGGTACTAAGTATCGACTCTACTTAGATTCACAAGCCTGAGCGTACTCTTATTCCCCGATGATGGTAACTACAGATAGTCATACTTGCCAAATGTCCCCTACCCTAGCCCACTATACCTTATTAGTGCAGTGTTCTCATGTTGCCTTACCATCTGAATACTTAAGGGTAATGTCCGGAGCACCTTTCAATCATGTGTGGTTTACTAGTATGCCTTGTTGAGGTATTTTGACTTGGTTTCAGTTAATCTTATTATGTGGCCATATTTTGGTTGTCAGTGTTTTGATGTGGTCTTAGTTATGGTATTTTATAGCATTTATTAATGGGAGATTTGAATGGTTATATCCATGGGGTTTTAAGTATGTTATTTTAAATCATTTTTATTGATCATTCGAGGGAATGATATATTTCATTTAGAAATTTTAAATGATTTTATTAATCCTTTTATGAGCTCTTATAATCTTATTTAATCATTTTTGGGGAGCTCGTGTATTTTAATGATTGGATTTAAATTATCATTTTGTGTGTTATTGTGAATGTTGGATATGAAGTTATTTTAAATTAATTAAATTGGAGAGCTTTAATAGCTTGTTTATTGAAATGATTTATTTCATTTTATTATTTTGAGCGTATATATAATTTGGGGAGGAAGATTTATTTATAAAAAGGGAAATTGGGAAACTTTGCTTTTGATATTTATAGTTTATTTTGGAACCTTTTTGGGGGAGTTATCTTAGAGGTGAAGTATTTGTTGCTTGGGAGAAAGAGGAGAAAACCCTTCAAATTGGGCAACAAAAAGAAGAAGAAATTTGTGGGCAATGGCTCTGGAGGTGCAACATAATTTTGTTGCCTTGTTGTTCAAATTCGGAATCTTGTTTTGTCACATACACCGAATTTTCCTTCAATTTCATTTTGGGGCAGTGTTGAGGTATTCTTCTTTGTGATTCTTGAATCCTTGAATTTCTAATAATACTTGAATGTGATTTAGCTTAGAAATGGTAAATTATGTATTTCCCTATGGCAGATTTATTCTTCTCTTTAATTGGTGTGAATGTTGGGTTGTTGGAGAATGTTTGGGTGGGAGTTGGTTTGTTGTTCTGTAGTTTGATTATGGCAGACCTGATTGTTCTTTCCTAGCTTGATTCTTCGCCCTTGTTTGTTGTTTTTTTTTTAAATAGATCTATTTCTCCTACCAAAAACTTATTGAAAAAAATGGAATTCAACCTGAAATGATTAAATCTAAATTGGGTCAAAGGGAAATTTGATTTCTGGGTTTATTTATTTATTTTGCTGTTTTTGCCCAATTTACTGAAAAATATTTTTCTTTGTTGCTCATAAACTACCCTCTGTAAATTCAAAATAAATATGGATTTAATCTAAAATGTCTCATATCTCAAATGGGTTGTTGTCCGATTTTTAATTCGGGCACTTTCATTTTAATGTATTTTTTCCCTATTTGGCTGAATGACGTTTTTCATAATAGCACCTCATTTTCAGTCATAAACTCAAAAATTGAAGATGTAGTCCAACTTGAAACACCAAGATCTAAACTGGGTCAAGCTTGGAATTTTAATCCGAGCACTTTGATTTTTCATGAAAATTTATGCCTTCATTTCTTTATGGTTTTCCACTGCTCAATGACTTCTTGTACAACAATTTTGGTTTGGTTGTTTAAATGGTTTCTATGATGGAATTTTTTGGTTTTTCCTTGGTTTCATGTTTTTCTAGATCCCTCTTTTGGTTAAATGAGATGGGCTTAAGTCAAGGTCATTAGCATGGCCCTATAGAGTGGCCCGTAAGTGGCTGCCAAGGAAACTAGTAGCTGAGTTATAATAAACTTGTGATGACTGAATTGAACAATAGTGTAAAATTTTTATAGTTTATGACTCCTCATGCATGGCCTTGAGCACTTGAAAATGCTAGGGATGCACTCGTGAAGGCCTATCCGCATGTAGGGCATTGAGTTATCCGTCTACAAGGCGTTGATTTGGGCATGGTTGAGTCTCCTCATCTGATCTGTAATCTTATATATATTGTATTTTTATATTCTTGAGTACTTCCCGACACATTATTGAATGATCACCTCCTTGTTGTGACATTGACTTTATGCATTGCACCTTGTGTCTGCTCTGTGTCTGATGTGAGTGTTGACCATATGTTATCCTTGCCTTGCGGTTTTGTTTGGGCCTTGTGACTACCTCTGAGCATGGTGGGGTGGTCTCTTTGGAGTCCACATGATAGGGAGGCATTGCCACCACCATTGGGGACCGGCGTATAGGTTTTGGAGCACTAGTTGGAGTTGTTCTATCCCATGTACTTGATTTATCATATTGCACTCATGTACATTCCTTTGTGTATATTGTACTCTCTTGAAATAATATGAAATCATATAGCTTAATGAGAAAAAATGTGATGTTTATAATTGGTTTACGAGTTCTGGTGTTGGTATCGGAATCCCTTGTAATATGATGATGACTATTATGGATTTTCTTTCCTTAGTTTTCATGCAAAAATTAGATCTAAAAATGCATTTTTCCTTCATGCCATTGTCTGCTAAGGTTCCAGAGAACTGGAGCCTTCTACTGATGTATTGTATGTTGCAGCAATATGTTCCAAAGCAGTGAGCTCCAGAACTGCAAGTTCCAGAGCACCGACACTCTCTGTCTATTGAGCTATGGACAACAATAGGTTTTGGAGTAGAGAGCTCTGCAACTGCAAGTTCTAGAGCAATAGGTTCCAGAGCAAAGCAGCAAGTTCTAGAGCAAATTTACGGAGCTATCCAGTTTTCTCCTGTTTGGATTTTCTCTGGAAGGTGGATTAGTCGTCTCCTTTGGGATGTCATTTAGGTCATATTTGGCCATGTTTGTTGTCATTTTATCAAATCGGTAATTATTTTTGTGTATGTTAATCTTTCTTGTTAAAATAAATAAATTATCGTGTCCTCTTTTGGCTCTTAACCTTCGAGGTTGCATAGTGGGATGTTACATCTGGAATCAGAGCCAAGTTCACACTCTGGGAGCTCTTGCATACATGAGCTTTCTATGTTATGTTGTGTGTGGCATGTGTGGTGTGAGCTTGTTATATTTTTTTTTTGCATAGTCCTGTTGATTTGTTTTCATGCCTTAGTATGGTATATAGATCATCCTTATGATGATCTATTTTGATGTGTTCCTAGGGGTAGAGCTAGAGGAAAAGTTAGAGGTAGAGCCCATGTTGCAGCTCTGGGATCTCTGCTTATGGTTGATATATGTTTGGTGTGTGGTTTTTGGTGGATAGCAACAAGTGTTGTTGTTTTCCACCCCTTACATGTCTTGTTGATGAATACTTTGTGAGGGCTAGTTAGACCCCTGAGCCTACCAAGAAGTGTGTTCTAATGGGTCTCCTTCTTGATGTGTGGCTCTTTCATTGTGTAAAGGGTTGTGACCCTTGAGTGGTCCCTGAGTGTGGTTGTAGCCTATGTGGTTGCAATGTGCTTGATGTGTGTTTCCAAGTGCTTGTTGTGGTGAGATAGCCATAGGACCTCTTGCTTTGAGTGCCTTAGTATGGTGTTTTAGAGGGTTGAGTTTCCCAACCTTGTCCTTTGTTGTGCAGGAATGATGCCTCCTAGGCCTTGCCTTACCCTATGGGATTGAAGTGATTCCCTTGGTTGAGAGTCTTCCGAGGTTGAGATTGATTGCTTCCCTATATCCTGTGTTGTGGGTGGGCATGTTGGACCTTAGCTTGTTGATGGGTTGCAGATGACATGTGTTGCCTAAAATTACCCTTGTTTGGTTTCTTAGTTCTTGTTGTTGGAAGGTTTATTTGATGGTGAGGGTGTCAAGAAGTTTCGTTTGTGTGTATTGTCTTTTGTTCTTTACCTCCTGGTGCTACTGATTGCTAGAATGAGCCTATGTGGTTTTGGAGTTGCTTTTGCATGTTTTATTGAGATTATAAATATGGTAATAGAAAATGAATGATCATATTGTTAGTTCATAGAGATTATTGCATGCTCTCGTATGATTGATGCATTTGTGTGAAATTGGTTATGTGATGATGAAACCATGTTTGCATTTGTGCCTATGTCTGAATTGTAAATCTCACTCTCCTTCTCTCTCTTCTCATTGGTTTAATGAAGATGCCTATCTTTGAGTGTGTGGTGTATTGAAATCCATTGTATGTTTATCTCCTATGAGAAAATGCTTATGTATTCATGAAGATTTGTTTTATTAGACCAGACTTTGGGTAAAGGACCTAAGTCCCCAGGTTGCATTCATAATCATGGAACATGTATGAATATAAATAGAAAATCATTCTACATTAAGTAAAAGTTTAGAGAAAAAGGGAGTGGTGAAGCCATTTCAATGTTAATGATAAATGCAAAATGTTAAATGTATGTTGAAGTGATGATGTTGCATACCTTGTTTTGAGTAAATATTGTAATGATATTGTGTTATGTATAGAGAATAAACATGGTTATCATATGTGTGTAGTAAGGTGATTTACCACTTAATAATAGTGAATATGAATGTGAGAATTATTATGGCTTTGTTGATTTACTCCATGTAGCACTGTGATATATTGTATGTGATAAAGTTTGTAATTATAAAATTATGTTTAATGATATTATTGTCTTGAAAAGAGAAGATTATATGGATGTTGGGAGCACACATTCCTATAAAATTTGCATTCTTTTTGCATAATTAGAGGTGGATAATGGTTTTATTTTGGTAAGAGAAAATTGGAAAATTTACTCCCTACTATGTGAACATCTTGTATTCGTGCTCATGTTGAGTGTTGTGGATATCATGTGCTTGAGTTGTGTTCCCATGGGATTGTGGTACAGGGTACCCATCCATGGATGATATTATTTTGGAAAGGGAATCACATTGGTTATGGAAATATATGTATTTATGGTATGTGATCTTTGAAAAGTAATGGAATTGAGTATGTAAATGTAACCCCCCTATAAATGTGAGAAACCAGTAACTGTGCATTGGTTGAGTGTTGTGAATACCCCGTACTTGTGTTGTGTGCCCATGGATGGTGATACTGTGTACCCATCCATGAGGAATATGTTGTATTTTAGGTATGGGATTAACCATACCATTATGTGTGATTGTATTTTTTTACCTGATTGAGGGCCAACCCATGTGTGGCTGAAATTTATATATATACATAAGAGTAGCCAAAAGTTAGTTTCGTAGATTCTCTTCTTTTGGTTCTCTAGTCCCTCAGTCTAGGAAGGGGTAGTAGCAGCCACAAAGTTCCTTGGGCAGGGTGTGCAGCATGTGCATATTGTGACACAGAGCAGTCTCAGCCCAACTGATCCCAAGGAAAGGACTCACTCCTTTTCCTTATGATGGATCAAGGTACTTGATCCATATGTGCTAGCCTATTCCCCAGATTTGAGTACAGCATCATTGGTTTGTTAGTTTTTCTTGGACGTCCGTAGGGATGTTGAGCTGGCATTAGTGAGTCAACCTCATCTATATGAGAGGTGAAGCTCGAGTAGCCCCATATTGATATACTCATATATGCATTATATATATACCATATATGCACGTGTTTTGACATGATGCAATGGATACGATGCCACATGCATAGATGCATGAAGGTGCACTAGGAGATTGTGTTATGATAGCCTGCTTGTGTGATGGGCATAATGGGGCCCCGTACACTTGTAGAGGGACACTCATGCTTTCTTTCGACAATGTTTGGGTCAGTTAGCATATGGGTATGTCCTAGCCATGTGTACCTCTAGCTACAATGAGTACCTACATGTGCCTTCTCCATGAGGTATCGCTATACAGGGTGTGTTCTATGCATGCCTACTTCCGTGGAGCCATAGACACATTTCCATGCGACATACGACAAGTACGTGCCTTCTCCGGTTGGTGTATGACCATGTCGTGCTGAGACACGATGCGGGATGAGGTCGAGGTGCACATCCCATGCAGGTAGCCAAGGAGTGTGTGGGCCACTAAGCGAGTCCATGTCGCATGATGACGCGATGCGAGGTGTAGCCGAGGAGTACACCTCATGCTATGTGGTTGGCATGCTCACTCTGCACCACATGAGGGGCTATTGTGATAGTCAGACATTGTTCCCTCCTTCCTCGTTTGGTGGCTAGTATCTAGTCACGTAGTGTTGTACAGTGCAATTTCAAAGATTGTGGACTTTCTTTATGGTTATTGATGATCTTCTAATGATTGTGAAGGTCGACACTTTGTTTATATTTGATTGTGATGGTTTAGCCACACCTTGTGATCTTCATTTTCATGTAACTCTTGTGGTTACATTTGATTTAGTGTTGAAATTGTGCACATTTCTTGCTTTATTGCTGAAATTGAATCTTTATTTGATATTTATTTATGATCTTTGGTGGCTAAACTAGTTTTCTATTTGTTGTTTTCAAATGTCGGTCATGTATCATATTGTGATTCCTCTCCAAGGACATATGAGATGGACTTGGTGAGTGTATACGAGGAAGTAGACGCAGTGGACTTTGAGGATGGGGGTATGTGAGGTTGTTATACAGCTAGGACCTACTACCCACCTAGGTGTGATGACCATTTCTTGGAGGCTAACCACCTTATATACAAGAGATAGGTCATTGTGGTCTTGTTTGGATGGTCTCACCATGTGTGTGTGGCCTAACACCATCAAGCCACTGAGTGTGAGGTATGGATTATGTGAGATGGTTATTGGCTCTTGGCTCATGGATTAGTATGCTGCTTATCAGTGTCCAGATGGACCCTTGTGTAGCCTTGTGATGTGACTCCCATTGATGCAATTATGTATATATGCGTAAATTCATGTTTCATTTTGGATATGGTTTCATATGAAAAGTTCAAAAGTTCACTTATTGTGCTTTAGAAAGTGTAAATTGTTATATTTTGTTGAAACTAATGTCAAATATGTTCTCATATGTGAGATTGGAAGTGTGTGGAAAACAAATATTGTTGCAAAAAATGGTGTTTCAGAAAGAATTGAGTGCTTATGTATCTTCTTTACCCTATTATTAGTGGAGATTAATGTGTATTTTAACCCATCTTTGAATGAATGTGGATGTTAAAATAAATTCTTATTTTGAGAATTGTGCTACACGTGATGTTAGCAAGATTAAACATGTTATTTTGTTTCATGTTGAGACCTTATGATTAAGGTATATATATGTCAATTTATTGATAATGATTCTTAGAAGGGCGAATATTATATGGATGTCTTGTCTATTTTGTTCAGTGATGAATTATGCATATTATATTCCTCATCTTTGAAATGAAGTACAATCGATTAATAATGATTATTATATTTTGAGTACTAATGTGTGACATGCCTACATATCAAGCTTACATGACTTCCAGGAGTAAGTCAAATCTTAGAGGGGGAGAATGTAACACCTCTCTAACTCCAACCTGGGTAAAATGGTATTTTAATTTTGATTTAGCATTATAAATGTTATCATAATGAGATTAGACATTGATGATTATGTGATAGATTACCATGATTAGTTATTATGGATTACATACTTAGTTATCATTGCTTTTGTATGATTCTGGATAGGAAGGGATGATGTCGTAACACTCATATCCAAGAGGCTTACGATATCATGACCCTCTTCTTGATGATTGATGTTGTTTCAGCTATATGGTATATGTTATATGCACATGTACTTTGACATGTAATTGGAGTGATGCAGGTACTAAGTATCGACTCTGTTTGGATTCACAGGCCTGAGCATACTCTTATTCTCCAATGGTGGTAACTGGAGGTAGTCATACTGGCCAAATGTCGCCTACCCTAGCCCATTATACCTTATTAGTGCAATGTTCTCATGTTACCTTATCGTTTGGGTACTTAATGGTAACGTCCGGAGCACCTTTCAGTCATGTGTGGTTTACTAGTATGCCTTGTTGAGGTATTTTGACTTGATTTCAGTTAATCTTATTATGTGGCCATATTTTGGTTGTCAGTGTTTTGATGTGGTCGCAGTTATGGTATTTTATAGCATTTATTGATGGGATATTTGAATGGTTATATCCATGGGGTTTTAAATATGTTATTTTAAATCATTTTTATTAATCGTTCGAGGGAATGATATATTTCATTTAGAAATTTTAAATGATTTTATTAATCCTTTCATGAGCTTTTATAATCTTATTTAATCATTTTTGGGGAGCTCGTATATTTTAATGATTGGATTTAAATTATCATTTTGTGTGTTATTGTGAATGTTGGATATGAAGTTATTTTAAATTAATTAAATTGGAGAGCTTTAATAGCTTGTTTATTGAAATGATTTATTTTATTTTATTATTTTGAGAGTATATATAATTTGGGGAGGAAGATTTATTTATAAAAATGGAAAATGGGCAACTTTTCCTTTGATATTTATAGTTTATTTTGGAACCTTTTTGGGGGAGTTATCTTGGAGGTGAAGCAATTTGTTGCTTGGGAGAAAGAGGAGAAAACCCTTCAAATTGGGCAGCAAAAAGAAGAAGAATTTCTGAGAAGAAATTTGTGGGCAATGGCTCCGGAGGTGCATCATAGTTTTGTTGCCTTGTTGTTCAAATTCAGAATCTTGTTTTGTCACATACACCGAATTTTCCTTCAATTTCATTTTGGGGCAGCATTGAGGTATTCTTCTTTGTGATTCTTGAATCCTTTAATTTCTAATAATACTTCAATGCGATTTAGCTTAGAAATGGTAAATTATGTATTTCCCTATGGTAGATTTATTCCTCTATTTAATTGGTGTGAATGTTGGGTTGTTGGAGAATGTTTGGGTGGGAGTTGGTTTGTTGTTCTGTAGTTTGATTATGGCAGACCTGGTTGTTCTTTCCTAGCTTGATTCTTCGCCCTTGTTTGTTGTTTTTTTTCTAAATAGATCTAATTCTCCTACTATAAACTTATTGAAAAAGATGGAATTCAACCTAAAATGATTAAATCTAAATTGGGTCAAAGGGAAATCTGATTTCTGAGTTTATTTATTTATTTTGATGTTTTTGCCCAATTTACTGAAAAATGTTTTTCTTTGCTACTCATAAACTACCCTCTGTAAATTCAAAATAAATATGGATTTCATCTAAAATGTCTCATATCTCAAATGGGTTGTTGTCCGATTTTTAATTCGGGCACTTTCATTTTAATGTATTTTTTCCCTATTTGGCTGAATGACGTTTTTCATAATAGCACCTCATTTTCAGTCATAAACTCAAAAATTGAAGGTGTAGTCCAACTTGAAACACCAAGATCTAAACTGGGTCAAGCTTGGAATTTTAATCCGAGCACTTTGATTTTTCATGAAAATTTATGCCTTCATTTCTTTATGGTTTTCAGTTGCTCAATGACTTCTTGTACAACAATTTTGGTTTGGTTGTTTAAATGGTTTCTATGATGGAATTTTTTTTTTTTCCTTGGTTTCATGTTTTTCTAGATCCCTCATTTGGTTAAATGAGATGGGCTTAAGTCAAGGTCATTAGTGTGGCTCGTAAGTGGCTGCCAAGGAAACTAGTAGCTGAGTTATAATAAGCTTGTGATGACTGAATTGAACAATAGTGTAAAAAATGTATAGTTTATGACTCCTCATGCATGGCCTTGAGCACTTGAAAAGACTATGGATACACTCGAGAAGGCCTATCCACCTGTAGGGTGTTGAGTTATCCGTCTACGAGGCGTTGATTTGGGCATGGTTGAGTCTCCTCATCTGATCTGTAATCTTATATATATTATATTTTTATATTCTTGAGTACTTCCCGACACATTATTGAATGAACACCTCCTTGTTGTGACATTGACTTTATGCATTTCACCTTGTGTCTACTCTGTGTCTAATGTGAGTGTTGACCATATGTTATCCTTGTCTTGTGGTTTTGTTTGGGCCTTGTGACTACCTCTAAGCATGGTGGGGTGGTCTCTCTGGAGTCCACATAGTAGGGAGGAATTGCCATGGCCATTGGGGCCCGACGTATAGGTTTTGGAGCACTAGTTGGAGTTGTTCTATCCCATGTACTTGATTTATCGTATTGCACTCATGTACATTCCTTTGTGTATATTGTATTCTCTTGAGATAATATGAAATCATATAGCTTAATGAGAAGAAATGTGATGTTTATAATTGGTTTACGAGTTCTAGTGTTGGTACAAAAATCCTTTGTAATATGATGATGACTATTATGGATTTTCTTTCCTTAGTTTTCATGCAAAAATTAGATCTAAAAATGTGTTTTTCCTTCATGCTATTGTCTGCTAAGGTTCCGGAGCACTGGAGCCTTATGTTGATGTCTTGTATGTTGCAGCAACAGGTTTTGGAGCACCAACACTCTCTGTCTATTGACCTATGGACAGCAACATGTTCTGGAGCAGAGAGCTCCGCAACTGCAAGTTCCAGAGCAATAGGTTCCGGAGCAAAGCAGCAAGTTCCAGAGCAAATTTATGGAGCTGTCCAATTTTCTCCTCTTTGGATTTTCTCTGGAAGGTGGATTAGTCCTCTCCTTTGGGATGTCATTTAGTTCATATTTGGCCATGTTTGTTGTCATTTTATCAAACCGGTAATTATTTTTGTGTATGTTAATCTTTCTTGTTAAAATAAATAAATTATCTTGTCCTCTTTTGGCTCTTAACCTTCGAGGTTGCGTAGCGGGATGTTACAATAGGGATGTATAAAAACCACTTTTTAAAAGTCCCTATTTTTTTACCATACCATGCATGTGTATGGACACCACTTTTTGATTCAAATAAAAGTATTTTGATAATTCCTTTTAGGGAAAGAGAGCTAACAACATGAATATTGATGAGGAATTTTTTTTGTAATTTTTTTTGAATATTTTATTTTTATTGGCCTTAATTGTTGTTTTTTAAAAATCAACATGTACGGACAACATAATTGGACCTAAACTATACTTTTTTGAATATTTTTTTTTTCATTGTGTAGAAAATTTTCTAAAGATTGATGCCATATAACTTTTTTTACAAGAAACTTAACCAAAATAAAGTTATTAAGAAACAAAAAAAACCTGATATTTCAAGTTTGTGGACTAGTTTGGTTAGAAATTAATTTAAAAATAACAAATATAATCCAATCTTAATAAAAATTATATATTTGGAAACTAGACATCGTATTACTTAATGGGTTTTAATTTAATAACACAATTTTGAAAAAAAGTTCATCAGCTATATTGCCAAAGTTAGTTTTTTGACTTGAAATTGCCATAACCTTCTACTTGCAAGTTCATGGCTAAGTATTGGGTTACTGATCTGTATAGGATCTAGACTAGATTGCAGTATTTAAATGCTTAACTTTTACAATGATTATTCCAAGTTAATAATATCAAAATTAACTTATGGAAATAATTAAAATGACAAGGTGATAACAACAGAAAGAGAGAAGAAATAGAGAGACGAAACCACAATTGATAACGGAGTTCGCCACAAACGTGACTACGTCTCTGGGCCCCTCTCCAACGGAGTGACCGATCCGATTATACTCCAAAACAGTTACAATTGAAACAGCATCATCCCCTTCAAGCACATCGATAGCACAGCATAACTTCGACGTATAGGAACAATTACAATCATCTCCCGAGCATTCTCTCGTTCTCCACTTGGACTTTTAAAACAAGACCTACACCCCTCTTTTTATACATAAAATTTGCCTAATTAGGCCTAACCATCAAATTAATGACATAACTCCCTCTAACAACTCGTATCCTAACTTATTTATCCTCTGAAATCTTTTGGTTGAACTGGTTAGAGCGAATCTTGTTTGTTTTGGCTTAATATGCCTTTTTGTTAAAGGCTCGGCCAACAGTTATACACCAAATAAAGCATGGCCGGTGTATGGATAAGACTTATCACGCGGCCTACCGTGGTAACAAATTTTTTTAGAAGGGTGGTCGGCGGTTCCAATCCCGCGGCCACATTTTACCACCCATATCCAACAAATATAAACAATAAAATAAAAACCACCCCACACTACTATTGATAGTTGTTCCGGGCGCAACGGTTAAGCGCTTCGTTCGGTGGCCGAAGATCACGGGCTCAAACCCGTTGCACTTTTTGTTAAAACAAACTTATTCACTGGTCAAAGCAGCACAACTGCACGATGCCACGTGTCAAAACACCATTTGCCAGAATCTGCAATGGTGTTTGCTGACTGTTGCTGAGTTGTATGCCACGTCGATGCCACATCGAGTACAGAGAGCCACGTCATCGGTACGGAGGACACATGTCAGTTGCTGATTGGTATGTATAGTTGAGTCACCTACCATGTGTCTTGCAACGGTTGGACCATGTGGATTCCGTACAGTACGGACTGACACGTCAGCATGATGACATCATCATCTGTAGCCTCAAGTCAATTGAACTTTGACTGCCAATATCTTGAGCATACGGTGTCGGATTTCGACAAAATGAACGCCGTCAAAATCATCTTGACGAGCTCTTTGCGATGATGCCAACTTTGACAACTTTTGATGACATCATTTTTTCCGCTTCGTGGATGCCCTTTGATTCCAGTTTGACCCAAGGTTTGACTGGCCATAACTTGCACAAACGGGCTCCTTTTCGCTCCGTTCAAGTTGCATTGGAATCAGGACGCCGAGCTCTTCCTAATGGTGTTGATTCTAGAGAAAAATAAGACACTTCAATTTTCACTGAAAAATATCCACCGGATCAGGCCTCCCCACTGAAGACCTTTTGGACCTCCAAAAGTGGCATTTATTCTGACATTAAGTGAGGACTTGGCCTCCCCACTTGTCCTGTATCCTCTGTACATCTGAATACCTGGCTCACAAGCACAATAAAGACTACAACAACATTGTTCAACATAAACATAACTTTATCACTTCCATAAGCATCTACATCCAATGTCGTAGCCACTAACCAACAAAAATTGACTAGCATCAAGCTGAACAATAATGTAGAAATGAAAAAGAATAAATCAACAATATATCGATCCTTCACAACAGGAACATTTTTACCCAAGGATCCATCGATGCTTTCAAGCATCCTTTTCTCATGCTGTACTGCAAGTGCATCCTGCAACATCTGACCCTGGTTAGCTACTCCAAGTTCAAGTGTAGAACCACCTGTACTGACAGACATAAGAGTTAACTCTTTACTTGCATTAATTACCCTCTTTAATTGCCCTGTGTTTGCAAAAGAACGATCAGTCTTAATCCTGTGAGAATGTACAATATATTGTATGCCATCTTTAAACAAGTGATAATGATTCTTTTCCCTGTAGAAAATAGCTTTCCTTTCATATAAATAAGGGCTACCAAGCACTATCCCACAGATATCCAATGGAACTACATCAAACTGTACTTCATCCACAAACTTACTAGTGATTGTGAATCTTAAGGTGCATTGTCTTGTTACTTGCAGCTTATCATTTTCACAAATCCAACCTAGTGGATAAGGTTTCTTATGCAATGTAGTTTTCAATCCCAAGTTCTTTACAACACTTTCTGAAATCAGATTAACTTGAGAACCACTATCTATGAGTGCATCAATTTTACTGTTCTTAGCAACAACCCTTAAATGAAAAAGCTCATTCCTTTTCACATCTTCAGAGACATCATTAACTTTAGAAGTAGAAGCACAGCTATCAAAGGAAACATTGGAATTAGGAGCTTTACCTTTCAAACCCATAGCTATTATCTTAGTCTCATCATCTGAATCTGAACCAAGATCCATAACAACATTTGCGGCTTTCTCCTTACCTTTCTATTTCTGATTCTGTCTTTGAGCCCACTTAGGCTTCAGTTCAGGATGCAACTGCCAACAATGTTCTTCATCATGACCTTTCTTGTCACAATGAGAGCAAGCAAGTTTCTCATCTTTCTTAACTATAGCTGCCTTCTTTCCTTTCCCTATCTCTGCAACTTTAGAAGATTTCTTTACAGAGTTATCATTATCAATAAAGGAACCTTTACCCCTTGTCTCTAAGTGTGTAGCTTGAACAGACACTTCATCCAAATTACAAGGGTTCAATACCAAAATGGAATGTCTAAGGTAGGAATGCAGACCTCCTATGTACTTCAACAAAGTGTCCTGGGTGTACAAAGGAACATTCAAAGCAATATCCCTTTTCCTAAATTCATGAGTGTACTCTTGGACAGTTTGACCTTTCCCTTGCCTAAACATTTGCCAGTCCATCATTAACTGTTGCATATGTCCTAGGGGATAAAACTGCTTCTTAAGAGTATTAACAAATTCTGCCCAAGATAAATTGACTCTACCATGCTGTGAAATTTCTGCTCTAGTCCTACTCTCCCACCAGGTAAGAGCTGTACCTCCCAACCGAAGAGTGGCTAACTGGATCCTAGAAGCATCATCAAAGAGGTTTTGAACTCTACAATAAACTTCTACTTGCTGAATCCAATCATCTAGTTTTTCAGCATCTAATTCACCACAATACTTAGGTAGTTCAAATTTTACATCCAATTTAATTTTAGGCTTATACCCACTCTTGAAAGGATTAGAAGAAATAGAATGAGGAGAAGATGGAGAAGAAGGAGAAGAGGGAGGAGAAGAAGAAGAGGGTGGATCTGGTTGCTTGTCACCATCTCCATGATGTTTCCCTTTCTTGTCTTTGCGATCTTCTTGCTTTGACGAACCTCCTTCATGTCCTTTCCGCTCTTGTCTCTCTTGAAAAAGAATGTCCACCTTAGCCTTCATCTCAAGGAATGCTCTTTGAAATTCCTGCTCACTGATTTCTTCAGGAACCTCCATTCTAGAAACAGACATCTTCAGAAATGTTCTACGCTTCCCGATCTCAGGATCAAATTCTTCAAGCTTGCCTTCGCCCTTCTAAATCCTGGATCTCGTTAGCATTCAAAAAAACAAATGACTACAATAATAGTCAACTGAGCTCTGATACCACTTGATCTGTATAGGATCTAGACTAGATTGCAGTATTTAAATGCTTAACTTTTACAATGATTATTCCAAGTTAATAATATCAAAATTAACTTATGGAAATAATTAAAATGACAAGGTGATAACAACAGAAAGAGAGAAGAAATAGAGAGACGAAACCACAATTGATAACGGAGTTCGCCACAAACGTGACTACGTCTCCGGGCCCCTCTCCAACAGAGTGACCGATCTGATTATACTCCAAAACAGTTACAATTGAAACAGCATCATCCCCTTCAAGCACATCGATAGCACAGCATAACTTCGACGTATAGGAACAATTACAATCATCTCCCGAGCATTCTCTCGTTCTCCACCTGGACTTTTAAAACAAGACCTACACCCCTCTTTTTATACATAAAATTTGCCTAATTAGGCCTAACCATCAAATTAATGACATAACTCCCTCTAACAACTCGTATCCTGACTTATTTATCCTCTGAAATCTTTTGGTTGAACTGGTTAGAGCGAATCTTGTTTGTTTTGGCTTAATATGCCTTTTTGTTAAAGGCTCGGCCAACAGTTATACACCAAATAAAGCATGGCCGGTGTATGGATAAGACTTATCACGCGGCCTACCGGTGGTAACAAATTTTGTTAAAAGGGTGGTCGGCGGTTCCAATCCCGCCGGCCACATTTTACCACCCATATCCAACAAATATAAACAATAAAATAAAAACCACCCCACACTACTATTGATAGTTGTTCCGGGCGCAACGGTTAAGCGCTTCGTTCGGTGGCCGAAGATCACGGGTTCAAACCCGTTGCACTTTTTGTTAAAACAAACTTATTCACCGGTCAAAGCAGCACAACTGCACGATGCCACGTGTCAAAACACCATTCGCCAGAATCTGCAACGGTGTCTGCTGACTGTTGCTGAGTTGTATGCCACGTCTGATGCCACGTCGGGTACGGAGAGCCACGTCATCAGTACGGAGGACACATGTCAGTTGCTGATTGGTACGTACAATTGAGTCACCTGCCACATGTCTTGCACCGGTTGGACCATGTGGATTCCGTACAGTACGGACTGACACGTCAGCATGATGACATCATCATCTGTAGCCTCAAGTCAACCGAACTTTGACTGCCAATATCTTGAGCATACGGTGTCGGATTTCGACAAAACGAACGCCGTTAGAATCATCTTGACGAGCTCTTTGCGATGATGCCAACTTTGACAACTTTTGATGACATCATTTTTTCCGCTTCCTGGACGCCCTTTGATTCCAGTTTGACCCAAGGTTTGACTGGCCATAACTTGCACAAACGGGCTCCTTTTCGCTCCGTTCAAGTTGCATTGTAATCAGGACGCTGAGCTCTTCCTGACGGTGCTGATTCTGGAGAAAAATAAGACACTTCAATTTTCACTGAAAAATATCCACCGGATCAGTTACCATGCCCTTTCTAAGCCTAAATCCAAATAAAAAACATGTATTGTGAGTTTCAAACCTTTTGGAATGAGTACCCACTTTAAAATGGGTACTTATTCTAAAAATGAACGGATACCTATTTTAGAGTTGAAAAATGACACTTCCCTTGAATGTGGACCCAACTTCTTGCACTTACCCAACAAATGTATAAGCATGCTACAAATACCTTACATGATCAACGATACTTGTGAAGATAACTATACAATATACAAATTATCAATGCTCATAATGATAGAACAAATGATATTACACAATTATGTATCAGCATGTTGTATGCGCTGACAAAATTCAATTTCATGCATATATGGTTATCTATATTCATATGTAGATGTAAATATGCATACAACCATGTCCACAAGTATACATAAGAACAACTGTAAATACTAAAACATGCATTGAATAGAGTGATATAAGTTTATAACCAAACAACATAAAATAAAATGAGGAGCACACACTAAAAGGAAAACAAAACTACAAGCAACATAAACGATACAAAACAAAAGAAGTGTAACTTTTTTTGTTAAACATTATAAGTTATAGTGTGTTGTCTCAATTAATAACCAATTCTACAAGTAGGAAAGCAACGGGAACATAAATAAAAGGTGTTATGGTGTCACAAGATGCCAAAAAAGAGAATAAAATAGATTTCTAGCCAACCCAAGCTCCAAAAAGTTTAGGTATTGATTATATCTATAGAGACCTGCCTGGCAGAGGATATTGCAGACAAATTTGAGAGCAACAACTTGCACTCAGCTTCAAAGTTTATTCTTGCAACTTTGACTATTGTTATTTTAAGCCTTGTTTCTGAATTATACGTTTGTGTTTTAATAAGAACAGTAAAAAAAAAGAACCGTAGATGACACCATTGATGATAGACTCAACAGTCATTGCAGTAGAAGACCCATATTGCAACATATGCAACTCTTTTGTTGGCATCTACAATAAGCTTATTGAAGCCTCATTAAAAGAAGCAACCCAAATCTCACTTGTGTGGTCTTTCATCTTTAGCTACAACAAATATCAGAAGTCACAATCAAGCATGGTTGTCTGGCATTTAGGGTATTACCATATATTATTGGCAGACTCTTCACAGTTTTTCTTGCATTTTCTACCATTGGCCTGCAAGGGGCACACAACATAACAAAATGAATTTGTTTTAATAAATTTCATTGTTGCCTTCGTAGTAGCCTCCAAAGTTTATGGCAAGGCAAAAAAATGGTCCAAGATATATGCAATAGTGACTTTGTCATTGGCCAAAGCAATATTTCTAACCACTAGTTGTGAGGGTTCAATGGCAGGGGGATCAACATGTCATCGTTGCATCAAGGCTTGTGCTTCTGGGATGTCAGGATTTATGTATAGAGCAGTCCCTATAGATGTATTTACAATAAATCCATTGAAATATCCAACACGACCATTTCTAACAACAAGTATGACAATAGAACCAGGAGTGCACAATCTTTCCAGCTCGTCACCTTTTGCTTCCCAATTTGGACCCCATAAATTAACATCAATGTAAGAGGATGAAAAATCATTAATTTTAACAGTTCTTCGAATCATTTCAGTTTGATCCTTTATTTGAACAATTGATACCTTTCCTACATGCACCACAACCCCAATAATATCAATCAAATTGTTATTGTTGTAGTTTACAATTTCATTTATTGAGCTAAATTTAAATGTTTTTTCTGGTACAAGGTCTCACCATCACAACACTTCAATATCGAGTTTTGATCTAAAATCATTTCCATCTGGCTATTCAACTTATTAAATTTTGTATCCACCTATTTTACTAAGCCTTTTGACACACAATAAGTGTGTCCCCACCTGAACCCTATCATAATGCGATTATGTTGTGTCATTAAAGCAAGTGATTCATATTTGTCTTCCCTCACTGTCAATAATGTCAAAGTTGAATACTTGGCCCTCATGTCCTTGTTTATTGTAATGTTACATATCCCTTTTATTTGTCACCCTACCTTTCATTATCCATATAGTTTGGTAAATATTCAAGCCTTTAATAGGACTGATATTTGCAGGAGCACTATGTTCTATTAGGGATGTATGGATCCCAAATTTTAAGGCTCGTTTGGATGGGGAAGGTGACTTTGATGACATCATTTTTTCTTCTTGTGCTTTAAACAAATATCTAGGTGTTCCAATTAACTCACAATCTGACATGTTGACATCCAAGGAGAGTATAAAAATACCCTAGAACCAGACCAAGATCAAATATTGAAAAAGGTGGGACCCACAAATAGGAAAGTATACAACAACAAGACCAAGCAATGGGAAACAATAGCCAACCTTGATTCTTGCAACTTCCTACACACATAGTTTGTCAAGCACAAGATGGAACCTATTTTCAATGTCCCTGTAAACAAAATATTATTGTATCTTGCAGGCAAAGTGCCTATTTGCATGTGGGCTCCATCAGAGAGGAAAAATTTGTAATGGTCGGATGGGATTTGATCACCACCTATTTTCTAAAAATATATTAGCTAAAGAACTTGGGATGGAATGACATATCCAACATTAATAGATCAGATTGCATGCGCTGACAAGGCTGGCTGCAAATTTGAATCCTACAAGGCAGTTTTTCTCAACTAAACGAAAGCAATGGGATATTGAATACTGTGACAACACTCTAAAAGAAAAAGGTGGGGAGAGAGGCTACACAAAATTAATCAATTATTGGGATTTGACATGCATATATATAAATAATTATGCATTGCTAGAAGACCAGAAACCCTTGAGCAAGAAGGTAAATTGTCTCGCATTATAATCGATGTTGAGATCAATGTTTAATGTTCGATGCATCTAATTTCACATAGAAACATATTTACACATAGGGAAAATAAAAAGAAACACACTAAAAGAAGGCTTGCTCTCCACCCTACCATATTGCATTATGGAGCCTTGAGGGCTATCAAAAAACCCTTGAGCAAGAAGATAAATTGTCTAGCACTATAATCAATACTGAGATCAATGTCTAGCAATTTTTAGATGAAAAAATATAGAGGTCAAATATAAAATTATTAGACCATATATTACAAGGACTGTTGATTCAAATGAAGCATATTCATAGTTCACTGAATGCATGTGGAAAAGGATCGATACAATTCCTAGCAGAAAAAAGGAAACAAGAAACATACTTACGAGACTAGTGGTCGAGGGTTGGTCAGCAGGGTGCGGAGAACCAAAGTCCCCTGGTATTGTTGGGGCTGCTTTTTTAAAAGTTGAGTGTTGCAACACTAGCAACTAGTTGCGAGCTCTATGCCACAACAACATGAGAACCCAATGTTTAATCAAAGTGATGAAGGCTAAAAAATAAATCATTGTTTCATATTACAGTTAATATACAACTTATCATTTCAAGAATGCCTTAATGAGGCTCAAACAATTACAAGTATTTTCCCAAAAGAATAAAAGTTGGGAGGAGTATGTATGAATGTTTTTTGAATCTGGTTATTTCTTCTTATATGTGCCCATGTTTGCTGAACACATTCCTACACATGCATCCAAGTAATGCAATGCCTATATATGTACTTGCAAAAAAAAATCTATACTAATATATAGGTATCTGAAGTTAGATGCACTTTTTTAGTTATTATTTCTTTGACCCTCAAAATGGAATTGTTAGAATGATAAAACAAAAATATATGAATGTTTTTTGCATCTAATTTCACATACATAGATATTTATTGTCTTTCATTTTATTCTCCCTACATGCAGATATCTATGTATGTACCATAGAACAGAAGAATTCATAATACCAAACCCATGCTAAAAAAAAAAAAAATGCATCGCATGCTTGATATGAATATTGTCTATCAAAGAGGAATAAAACCACAAAATATAAGGATTCACAGCAATAAATGCATGAAAAAAAAAATGGGTTGCATTCTTGATAAGAATATTATTTGTATAGATGAATGTTTTATGCATCTAATTTCACATACATAGATATCTAAACACACAAAAAATGAAACAAAAGAAAACAAAAGACAACTTTCTCTTGACCCTGCATGGGAACACTTTGGCCATAAATTTCTTCAACCTTCCCGATCTGTAAAACTTCTGACATACGAGTCTCGGTCGATCAAGGAAAAGGTGGCAAGGTTAAATAAAGTAAATGAAAAACTAAATGCATTTGGCACATTGATAGAGAAGGCCAATGAGATTGAACACCAGTTGGAAAGGCTTTTCACGTCAACATTAATTGATGTATGGTTTTCGTATAGTGGTGATGGTTTTCATAATACCTACTATTTAAAACTTGAGAAAACATAGCTAAGCAATAAAATAATTTACGTACTTTTTGGCAAGGCATTGTTGGGTGTCTTTCTGTGGCTTTACCTACTATGAGAGCTATGAGCTACGACTATTCCCAGTGATTCCCTTCACAAGCCCCTACGAAGGTGCAAGCTCAATGAGTAGTGGAGGTTTTGTGAGGATGCAAGGTTATTCTGATTTTTTTTTCATGGGTTTGTTACTATGAATTCTTCTATTTTATGATTTTTTATCTCTGATAGTTTTCTTTTCTCTTTTTTGTAGTTTTAGAAAGGAGGAAGCTAAAAGAAAGCAAGCGGGAAAAAGGCTGATAGCAGTTGACGCTATAGAACAATAGTCAATTTGCTAATTTTTAGATGGCGGGTGTTATTGCAACCATCACCAATACATAGAAACATTACTATTGTATAGTTATCTTCACAAGTAACACTGATCATTTAAGCCATCTATAGCATGCAAATACATCTATACAAAAAAACATATATGTGCACATATCTAGATATCTATTACCTAGATATAGACATACAGGGAAAAAAAATATGTAAATATAATTATATCTAAAGTTAGCGGGAAGAGGGGTATTTGGAAAACTTGTTTAAAGCAACTAGGAAGAGGTGCATTTGGAAAAAACCCTTTGTAGAAGATTTTAAAAATAGCTGGTTTTTTCCAATCTGTCATTTTTTCCTACACTAGACAAAGAAGGTAGTTGAAAGAAAGCAAGCAGGAAGCAGCACATTTGGAACACCCTTTGTAGAGGATTTTGATGGACAAAAAGCATCTTTAGTTGTCTCTCATTTTATTTTCCCTATGTGAAGATATATATGTATGTGAAATTAGATGCATACAACATTCATATATACATACAATATTCATATCCAGCATGCAACACCCATTCGGTAAAGTTAATATGGTTGGATGGACAACAAGCCTTGTTTTATTGTCTTTCAATTTATTTTCCCTATGTGTAGATATGTATGTATGTGAAATTAGATCCAGACAATATTCATATGATACTCCCAGTCAAAAAAGTTGGCATTCAATACATGGCAAGGTAACAAGACAAAAAAAGAGGTGACGAAGCCAAAAAATGCAAAGCGTTTGGCATGACAATAGAGAAATCCCAAGATATTAAACATCAGCTAGTAGGGCTTACCATGACAACATTATTACATGCATGGTTTCTATCTAGTGATGGGGACTATTGTTTTAGCCTCATAAAACTAATTCTTAGAATGATAGATTGTATATTAAGTGTAATAGGAAACATCGATCTCGCCATAAGTTGGAAGAACATGGAAGAGGGAGAACATCAAAGACTATAGCAGTTGAAGCTAGAAAATAATAGGAAACTATACCTCACCAAAAACAACATAAATTATTTTATTGAACCCAATTCAAATGAAATACTCACAAAAGTCTCTGATGTTGCTCACATATCTTTTGTTGAACCCAGTTCAAATGAAGAACCTAGTTCAAGTGAAGAAATTATTGTTACACCTTGTCTAGATACTGATAGGATTTTAGGTAAGCATGAATATGCTCCAAACTCAAATCTATACATGCATTTCACTTGAATTGGGTTCTTCATTTGAACTCAGTTCTTCACTTTGAATGTTGTTTGTAACTAATTTCACATACATACATGTCCACATAAATAAACTATAGGGAAACCATACATGGAATAATATTGACATACCGTAGGAATTCTCAACACAATAAGCAAACCTAAACAGGGAACCCTAGTCATAGGGGTGGATCACAATGTTGATAGCAACAAAAGTTACACAACAACAGTCAATAATGCCTTATTAGAAATAACATAAACTATTTAATTCCTTTGCAACCATTGCCACTATATGGAAATCACAAATAAAATAGTATTGCTAAAGCCATGGAACAACAATCAACAATGGCTTATGCAAAATAGCACAAGCTATTTTTGCAAGTGACACAAAAACTGTCAACAATGCCTTATCGAGAATACCGTAAACTATTTGATCGCTTTGCAAGCATCGCCACTGCACAAAAACCATAAAAATAAATATTATTTGACACCACAGAACAACAATCAACAATGCCCTATAGAAAATAGCATAAACTATTTTATTGCCTTGCAACCATCTCCACCACAAGTAAGCCACACACAACACACATATACCTATACATTTATATATATCACATAGAAATAGCTATATGTTTGTTTTATACCTTTTAATGTATGTGTGCTTGCATGCAGATCACCACTACACAGAAACCATAAATAAAATAATTTATTGAAGGCCACAGGACAACAATGAGCAATGCCCTATGGAAAATAGCATAAACTATTTTACTGCCTTGGAACCATGGCCACCACAAATAAGCCACACACAACATGCATATATCTCTACATTGATGTATATCACATAGAAATATTGAATTTCCCCTTTTTATACACATTTAAAAGAACACATATACACATGTATGTATCTATTTATATATACATTGCTATATCTAAATAGATGTGTATACTATATTTATTCGTGACTATGTAGTCATTGAAATGCCAAGCAAGGACCTATGTAAAAATGAGCATAATGTCAAAGGAGAACAACGGAAAGAAGGAACAATAAGCAAAGGGTGAAATTTCTGGAAGTCAACAACATATTTCAAACATTGCAGCCTATGGCCAACGGGCTATAGCTATAGTTCACCAAAAAGAAATTAATTTTTTTAATTTTTTTAATACTCTCCACTTCTTGAACTCTATTTCCCAAGGGAAAAATAGGCTTTCTTCTAGGAAAAAATTCCAAGTAGGCCTTTAGAAAACTTATTTCTCATGCTTTGGGAATAGGTAGAACATTTCTCCTTATTGCTCCAAAAAACATGTTTTTCCCTTGGGAAAGAGAGTTCAAGAAGTGGAGTATTGACATTCTAGTTTACATGCTAAATAGATCAAGGACCTTTTGGAATGAAATTCATTCAAACTGTGAATATGAAGAGATTATAAAACTGGCTAAGAGTAGCTAGATCATGGGAAAAAAATCAAGAAAAAATTCCTAGGGCTGTTTATGACAGTAAATATGTATGAAACAATATTGCTTTTATATGGTTTATATTTTTGAGAGGTAAGTGAATTCAAAAGGTTTCATAATTCTCAAATTAATTATATATATGGTAATCAATAGACATTTTTCATAATGTATGAAATTATGATATTGTCACTAAGATTCAATTGTGTAGTGTATATATATAACCTCTTACTCCATATTTAATTAGAAAAAAAAAAAAATAAATCTTTCTAACTTCTATAGAGAATTCTTGTTTTAAAAAAAGGTAAAAAAATGTGAATAATAAAGGTATACATATTTACTCTTTGAAAATATGATAAAAAATAATAAATAATAGCATGGCCATGGATTATCCCTCCATGTTGGATGTTCTTCCATATCAACCCTACAAAGCTACTATTATATCTACTCAAGGAAATTAAAGTTAAGTGATTTCAAACGTGAAGATAAATATATATAGAACGAGTTGCAAAGGAATCTAATAGTAAATATAACTTTAGAAAAATTATGGCAATAATTTAGTGCAAATGTAATTTTGGGATAGATAAGATAGTGGCATTGGCAATTGAGAACTATTTTGGCCACAAATATACAAGTACATAAGGATATTTATTTAGAGTTATAGCATGTTAAAAAATGCGAGTAAAAATATAAGGATATCTCAATCATTAGCTATTTATGAGAACATTAAGAGGATATAAGTATGGATATGGTATTTAGTTTTTTTATAATATATGGCACATAATTTTATATCGATGGCAAGGATATATTTTTGAATATGGCATATTTCATTCTATGTAAAAGGAATAATGATGAGATATATATAGTCATTCATTTTTTTAGAGAAGCTGTAACATCAAATGGTTTGCAAGTATTATAATTTTAGATATGAAATCTGGATACTACATTTTTTATAATATAAAAGGGGTTATATATGTGCCCCTACCCATACAAGTCCCAACAATGAGACTTCAAAGAAAAAGAGAAACAAAAAAAAAACAAAATCAAAATCAAAATCTCTAACAACTGAAAACAAGAATAACAACAACAAATACAACCTTTATTAAGTGGGGGATCTAGAAAAATCTCTAAGTCCATAAGTAGAATTTCTTTCTTTCAAAAGCATATGAAGCTAAAATAGATGTCAAACCTTCCCCATTGCCCTCCTTGATATTTTTCCCTTTTTTAATTTTTCCCCTATTCCTTTCGAAGGCTTTTTAACCTACTCGTTGTGAAGTTAACGATTTGCTTATTGAGATTAATGATCTTATTCAAAGGCATTTTGAGTTCCTAGAATTAGTTTTCTATTCCCATCTATAGTAGATCCATTTTGATCCTATTTATATGACATATGGAACAAGGAGACCCATAGTTGTTATTTATGAGCATGGTATCCTTACCCCCATTGGTTATTTCATATTCTTCAATTTTCTATTGTTCCTTAGTTATTTCCTCTTGGGATTATTTTCCTTTCATCTTACTTTCAAGATTTTTAGTATCATTTCCTCCCTCCCTATGCAAATTGGTATTTATATTAGCTTATCGAGATTAATGATCTTATTCAAAGGCATTTTGAGTTCCTAGGATTTTTTTTTATTCCCATCTATAGAACATCCATTTTGATCCTATTTATATGACATATGGAACAAGGAGACCCATAGTTGTTATTTATGAGCATGGTATCCTTACCCCCATTGGTTATTTCATATTCTTCAATTTTCTATTGTTCCTTAGTTATTTCCTCTTGGGATTCTTTTCCTTTCATCTTACTTTCAAGCTTTTTAGTATCATTTCCTCCCTCCCTATGCAGATTGGTATTTATATTAGCTTACTGAGATTAATTATCTTATTCAAAGGCATTTTGAGTTCCTAGGATTTATTTTGTATTCCCATCTATAGTACATCCATTTTGATCCTATTTATATGACATATGGAACAATGAGACCCATAGTTGTTATTTATGAGCATGATATTTGTAGACACATAAAAATGTCCTAGACTTGCTAATACCATTTTCTATGGTCATAGGTCTTCAATTGATTAAATAATTTTAATTATTTAATTAATTCACTGCCATCTTTTATTTCCTCTTTGATTAATTAAGTAAATTTTATTTATTTAATACGTCACTAATATCCTTGTCTTCTATAATTAAATAAATTATATTTATTTAATTATTTATGATTTTGCCACTATAATTAAATAGTTATTTTAATTATTTAATTATTCATTTATTCTCTTCTTCCACAATTAAATAAATTTTATTTATTTAATTGCTTATTAATTTGTCATCTTCTTCCTATTTTGAATTAAATCAAAAGTCAACTTTCTTTCTAATTTTAAATAAAATCATTTACTTAAAATTACCCACTTTCTAATTCTCCTCCACAATTAAATAATTTTAATTATTTAATTGTCTTATTGATTTTCTTTCTAAATTTAAATAAAAGCATTTTATTTAAATTGGCAATTTCCCTCTTTTCAAGTAAATAATTTAATTATTTTTTACTGTCACATGATTTCACCATTTTGAATTAAATTCAAAATAGCATTTCCCTCCACAAATTAAGTTATTTCTAAAATAACTTGATTTTCTAACTCATCCTTTTTCCACTTACTAATTTTCATTTCACTGTCACAACTATTCTCTTTCCTTGATTTAATTTCTTAAATAAAATCTTGTCCACTCAATTTAAATTTTACCCTAAAGTTGCCCTAACCCTAATTAAGGGGTTGTTATTTTGAATCTTGACCACAAATTCTAGGGCACTTCTCAATCTTTGATCTCACATTTCCATCCAAAATTGCATTTTCTATAAAATGCCAATTTTGTCCTCATTTTGTCATCTCTTAAGTGCTTAATCTCTAAATCTCTTAATTTGATTTCTTAGCATCTACAATCTACACTTCTTATTCTTATTCTATCTCTTGTCTTCATCTTGGTCATTTTGCTAGTTATTGTGCATGTAGAATTTAGTTGTACTTGCATAATCATTTAAGAAATCCTTCAACACTTTGCTTAGGACTAGTCAATAGTAGATTGCTCATCAAAATCTGAGGGAAACATCATATATCAGCAAACTAGAAGGTGCAATGGAAGTCAGCCATGGAGGATGAAGGACTTGGTGAGATTGTTTTATTCATTCCTTTATTTATTCCTTTGCATTTCATTGTTAATTGTGGATTTATGTATTTGCATTATGATTTTCTAAAATTATCTTGCAGGAAAAATCCATAGTTATAGTATCCTTACCCCCATTGGTTATTTCATATTCTTCAATTTTCTATTGTTCCTTAGTTATTTCCTCTTGGGATTATTTTCCTTTCATCTTACTTTCAATATTTTGAGTATCATTTCCTCCCTCCCTATGTAGATTGGTATTTATATTATCTGAGCTTCCTTCTTTTTTGAAGCACAAAAAATAGGAAAGAAAACTATTAGAGACAAAAAACCACAAAGCAGAAGAATGGAAGCTCACGGTGCTAATAGCAGTTGGACTTACACAACAACAATCAACAATGCCTTATTAGAAATAACACAAACTATTCAATTCCTTTGCAACCATTTGCAACAGTGGCTTATCGAGAACAACATAAACTCTTTTATCGCCTTATATTTGCAACATTTGTAAAAGATAAACAAAACAAAAATCTATTTTCAAAGGGGGTTGAACTAAAGCTCTCATGATGCGATGAAATGATACTTACATCATTGCCCTAAAATCATTCTTCTAAAAAAATCAAAAGACACACACACAACCATCAAGTATAACCAAACTCAACCTTCAACCCTTACATTTTACCAAACAACAAGAACATAAGAATATGAGTCCTCGCATGATAATATTGGTCCTCAAAAAAATAATCTATTTTCAAAGGGGGTTGAACTAAAGCTCTCATGATGTGATGTAATGATACTTACAAAATCACTGTCCTAAAATAATTCCAAGTATAACCGAACTCAACATTCCATGCTTACATTTTACCAAACAACGAGAACACAAGAATATGAGTCCTCACACAATAATATTGAACTATATATATCCAAATCAGTAATCAAAGATAATGATGAAAAGACATACATTCAGACTCTATGAATTATCAAATACCATATCCCAAATCTTATGTATAGTTAAGAAGCATCTATTTTATGTTATAGTATTCAAGACATTCTAATTATGTCCTTTGAGATAAAATATTGGGATAAATTGGATTGATTTTAGTAGGAAATGAAAATATCTTAATTCTCCTCTCAAATAACTATCTTAGTATTTTTAAGTATACAATATTACATAAAATTTGGTGTATTCTAAGTGAATATGTCGATAAGATATGCCTTCATTAACTTATTTACAAATATAGATTGATATAGACTTATTCGTTTAAAATATTTGTCAAATTGAATTGTAATAACTCACAGTAAGAAGTACTCAATTATATCATATTATAAAATATCACAAAAAGTAGATAAAATTCATACTATGAATAATTATTATCATTAGTTCAAAATCATTTATTCTCTTCAACAATTTTGTTCACAACTTTTAACATCTTTAAATTAATCTATTATACTAATTGAATGAGGTAAACAATGGTGAATGGAAGCTCACAGTATTGATAGCAGCTGGACTTACATAACAACAGCCAACAATGCCTTGTTAGAAATAACATAAATTATTTAATTCCTTTGCAACCATTCCCAATAGTCGCTTATCGAAAACAACATAAACTATTTTATTGCCTATCAATTTATTGATAAATGATTGTTATATCCTTGCATAGACATAAGGGAGGTGCTTATTATATAGGTCATGGTGTATATCATTTGATGATTATTTTATCATATTCAAGGGGACATTTAAATGATTATTCTTGCAAGTCAAAGTGCATAGAATTTTGAGCATTCCAAACAATAAGGTAAAAATCATGGATATTGACAAAGCCCAACAATGGCTTATCAAAAACAACATAAACTATTTTATTGCCTATCAAATTATTGATAAATGATTGTTATCTCCTTGCATAGACATAAGGGAGGTGCTTATTATATAGGTCATGGTCTATATCATTTGATGATTATTTTATCATTTTCAAGGGGACATTTAAATGATTATTCTTGCAAGTCAAAGTGCATAGACTTTTGAGCATTCAAAAGAATAAGGTAACACTGATAGAATAAAAATGTTGACATAATGAATTGTTTTATTTCTAACACTAATAGAATAATTATTCCCTAAAATGATCACCATCATTGCTACTTGAAAACCATAAACCATCACCGCTACAAAACAACAATCAACAATGTTGTATGGAAAATAACATAAACTATGCACCTCTTCTCGCTTGCTTTCTTTTAGCTTCCTTCTTTCTCGAACCACTGCAAAAAGAAAAGAAGACTATTAGAGATGCAAAAAACCACAAAACACAAGAATCACGAATCATAGTGCTGATAGCAGTTGGACTTATTGGTTTTGAAATCCTCTACAAAGGGTTTTTTCCAAATGTACCTCTTCTCGCTTGCTTTAAAGTATTTTTCCAAATACACCTCTTCTCGCTTGCTTTCTTTTAGCTTCCTTCTTTCTCAAATGACTGCAAAAAGAAAAGAAAACTATTACAAACGAAAAAAAACCACAAAACAGATAGCGGCTAGACTTATTGTTTTTGAAATCCTCTACAAAGGGTTTTTTGCAAATGTAAATCTTCTCGCAAAGAAAAGTATCAGAGACGAAAAAACCACAAAACACATAGCAGTTGCACTTACTGTTTTTGAAATCCTCTACAAATGGTTTTTTCCAAATGTACCTTTTCCCGCTTGCTTTAAAGGGGTTTTCCAAATCCACTTCTTCCCACTTGATTTCTTTCAGCTTCCTTCTAGTTTTCTCAAAACCCTCGACTTTTCCTTAAACAAGTCGATACAAATAAATACAGTTATCCTTTTTGCATCAATATACTTGGCCTGCAAAGCAACCCGTATTTTCTAGAAGTGTTAGAGGAAAAACACACACAATCCTTATCACCATGAAAGTCCTCTACAAAACTCTAGCCGTTCCTCAAAGCTCTCATAGCAGGTAAACCCAGAGAACAACACCCAACAATTCCTTATCAAAAATTGGAAAGTGTTATTACAACCATCACCACTATACGGAAAGCATACATTAATTAATGTTGAACTACTAAGCCTTGCCAACTGGTGTTCAATTTCATTGGCCTTCTCTATCGATGTGCCAAGTGCATTTATTTAATTTCAAACTCGCTACCTCAGCATCCAATTTCGCTGGCCTTCTCTATCAACATGCCAAGTGCATTTATTTTTTCATTTATTTAATTTCAGCCTTTCAAACTCACCACCTTTTTTTTGATCGACCAGGAGCCGCACACCGAAAGTTTGAAAAATTGAGAAGGCTGACGAAATTCCTGGCGTAAGTGTTCCCACAATAAGCCTATCAGCTTAATTACATTCAAAATACTATAAATTTTAATATATTTTTTGAGATTTTGTATATAAGGTGTTTGAATCATTACATGTAAAGTTATACTTGCTTTTTTTTGGCATTTTCATTGCCACTTAAGTTTTCCCTTGGGCCCATCATTACTTTGCACTTTCCCATCAAATGTATATGTGATAAATGTAAATATATTAGAAAGTTTATATGTATAAACACTACCAAGCATATCCAAGTTAGAGTTTTGCAAAATAATATTCATTAGAAAGTGCATAAACCTAAAAGGTGTGGAAGGAGAGACATCATAGATACACAATCTTTCCTAACCAAATCATTAGAGATATCATCATGAAAATGAGATTTGGTAGAAATGAGGTTGTCATGGTGGATGGTATGCAAAGGAGTATTCAAATGAATAAAAATTTGTATGCATCCATCATGAGTGAAGATAAAAATGGATCCATAAAAAAATGAATCTAAATTTGAGATCTAACCAAATTAAAAAATTAGCACTAAAAATTTGTTACTCTAAAGGATATGTGTGCAAGTTATGGGATCACCAAAATATTGAGAAATAGAAAGCAACCTACATTAATTTATGTGGCCCAAAAGGGGATGATAAATCAAACATGTAATTGGACCCTAAAATAATTTACAAGTTGAAGACATTGAGACAAATAGATATAGGTGATAAATGAAAGTGAGAGGGATTAGCTATTACTTGTTTTGGGGTGGAATGTCAATATTGATTGCTTAGATGTTATGATAAATACATGTTGAATGCACAATACAACTGAGAGAGGGAGGGTGAATTAGTTGTACCTTAAAGCTTCAAAACCCTCATTAACATTTAGATCCACATTCATTTATTAAACCCTTAAATCTCTTATGATGAATTAGCATGAAAAATAAATAACTGAAATTGAAACAACTTAACACCATACACAAGAGAACACCAAATTTACATCAAAAAAATAAGAAGGGAAAAACCATGGTGAGGATTATCTCACAATATAAGTAATATCAACACCGAATACAATAGGGCTCATTGTCGGAGGGCTCACTGCCAGAAGAAGAAATGCTCACTGCTAAAAGGCTCACTACCAGAATAGAAAAGAAGATAGAGAATAAATGTTACATAGAGAAAAGAATCTTAATGCAACAAAGAATCCACCAAAATGAAATTAACACCTTCACAGTTTGATTGAAGAATTATAGTCACGTTCTGCTCACTGCATCCAATAAACTAACACATGAAAGCTCACACTGCATTACTCAATTTCACACTCTAATATAGTGCACTTCACATTATTTGCATCTCACACATCTATCTTGAAATCCTTCAACAAATCAATTCATACTTATACCATCTTCAACCTTGAAAACCTCTCCAAGGTCAGCTATGCATCTCAAACGTGCAAATTTAAATTAGGTCGGCACAAAAAAATTATCGTGGTGGAAAGGAATGAAGGTGTACCACACAATACCTTAGCTAGGACCCAAATCCATCTTCACACACCATGCCACCATTCCATAAACAACTAACCATCTTCGCATGTAGTGTAAATACCAGGTCGGTCATTACCCATGCAAACACCATTAAACTTTTAAGTACATGCTTCCTCAAACCCAAGGATGTCTTGTGAACCACACACCACACTTGAACATGATCTAGAATACTCCATGAACACTCTGAAATCCAACAAAATCCTTTTCAAAAACTTCCACTTGAAGAATTTACACACCCAGTACACTCAAATAACTTTGTCATACATTGTTACTTGAAAAACCATCTTTTGAAACAAAAAACCTCAAACCCTCTTGACTAAGGTAAACTACTAGAATCAAACAATGGGGAGGAAGAAACTAGTCCAAAAAAATAGGGTTCTGCCCTTCAGCTCCAACAACTCTTTTGTAAACCATTCCAGGAAACCAAGGGTGCCCTCTCATGCTGTGGATTGCCACAGATGTTCTTCTATATTTTTTGACATTTGCGGTTTGGATTCGACATCCACTAGGAAATATACAACTTCTTCGGCTTCTTCTCATTATAGGCGTTGGTCGGATATTGTCTCTGGTTTGCATTCCCTGTCCACCTTTCCAAACTCCATTCTAGTTAATGCATGATCTCCCTTCAATCCAAAGTGTTTGCACCCCACTTAATTTCTAAATTCCATCCCTATCTCCCATCCGAGGGATTTTAATCCTTATCCTTTTGTTTCTAATCCAGCTTCTTTCCCAAATTTTATGCCTATTAACAATCCCAAAGTTTCTTCTAAAGCTAAGGTTTTTTTGAATATCATGTCTGGGCATGGACTTTGGAAATAGATTATTTTCTTTGAATATCCTCATGTAATCTATTTTAAATGTCATTGTCTTGTCCATCCAAGTTATGATTGTAAGGATGAATTGGATAAAGGTGATTGTTCATTGCCTCAGTGTCCCTCGAAGAAAACCAATCTTTTTGATCGCCCTATTATGCCTAGGACGAATTTTGATCATTTGATCTCTACTCTGGGTAAGGAGTTGATTATTTTTTAGAAGAAGGGGATTCACCAGAAGAAGAATCCAAAGACATATTCTAATTATTCTTTGGTTACTTATACTAAAAAATGGGATTCACTCTTGCCTCCTTTTGTTTATCCTTCTACGCTTCTTTATTCTTTTGTCATAAAGTTTATTCCTTCCATGACTCCTTCCAAGGATTCTTTTTCTATTCTTCAAATGTTTAAATCAGTTAAAATATCATTCGATCCTGTCTGGGAAAGGATGCTTCTCTCTTCGTTCTTTAGAATTCAAAATACTCTTGATTTACTTGTGCTTGCTCTTAAGTTTGAATCAGCTCATCAATTAGAGAGTTGTGCTTATATGCTAGCATTGGGTTTGCAAGTTCCATATACTAAAAAACCTGGTGTGGATCAGGTTGATTTCATGGGTCTTCAATCCATGTTGGAAGTGGGAAATTTAGAAGGTTTAGTAGATCAAATAACTACAATGGTAGGTTCAAAATTAATTGATGAAATTGTAGAGGCAGTTGAGAGGGATTTTGCAGGGACTGAAATCTCACTATCCTTGTCTACAAATTCTATGCTAAAAGATTCAATTGTTGCTGAAAAAAAACTAGTTACACAATTATTTGAAGACAACGCATTTATGGATAATGATTAGGGTGTTGAGGAATTTGATTTCTCAATGACTTTATCCATATCTCAATCACCCAGTCTTTCTTCCCCATCTCAAAAATCACCTGGTAAGAGAGGTTGTAATTCAAATGCTGTTAAGATCCAGGAGGAGATAGCGTCGCATAAACAATCCACTTTGGATGGTAATATCAAAAAGAGATTGAGGAGATCCGGCTGCTCTCTAATCAAAGAATGAAAATATTATCCTAGAATGTTAGGGGCTTAAATGCTCCTAACAAGATAGCTTGAATCAAACAACAAATTGATTCTAATGGGGTTGATATTGTTCTTCTTCAAGAAACTAAGTTTTCTCTAGAGAATTTTAATTCTACTATTTCAAAGTGGTATAAGTGGATTGTTTGTCAATCAATTGCGCAGGGTGCATCTGGTGGACTAATAACATTGTGGAATTCAAAGATAGTTGTTGTGGAACTCATTTCAAATGAATTTAATTGGCAACTTCTTAAGGTAACTCATTTCAATTTGATATTTTTGTTGTTTAATGTTTATGCTCCCAATTCTATTGTTGGAAAGAAGTTGGTGTGGGATGCACTGTCACAAACATTATCAAAATTTGGTGATGGAAAAGTTATCTTGGTTGGGGACATCAATGCTCTATTATCATTAGAGGAAAAGCAAGAAGGTATTATTCCTCATCCTAAAACAATGGAGAACTTCTTTATATTTGTTCAAGATAATGCTCTTATTTAAATTCTTCCTGCTAATGGTAAGTTCACCTAGACAAATAAGAGGAGGGATTTTTGTCAGATCTTGGAGTATCTTGATAGATTTCTCATTACACCCTCTTGGCTTTCAGAGAAGTATACTATGCATTCTTTAATTTTTCCTTTCTATGGATCATATCATTTTCCAATTTCCATGGGATTTCATCTTAAGCAAGCCACTTCTTCTAGTAAACCTTCTTTCAAATTTGAGAGGATGTGGTTTTTCCATCCACATTTCTTAGAGCTATTAAAGGATTGGTCGTTAACGACCCCTATGGTAGAAGGTACTTTAATGTATAGATTCTATATGAAGTTAAGATTTCTTAAAGACAGAATAAAACACTGGAATTTTTTTGTTTTTAAAAATGTTTTTCAATCCAAGGCAAAAGTTTTCAAGAAGCTTGAGGATGTTAATGCACAAGTTATTACCAATGGGTTAATTTTGAATCTTTATGATCAACAATCACAATTACAAGCCAATTGGGAAGAACTGGTTATGCGTGAAGAAATCTATTGGAGACAAAAGTCGCGAGAGTTGTGGCTTAAAGAGGTTGATAATAATACCAAATTCTTTCATATGTCAACACAAGTAAAAAAGGCTAAAAGTTCTATTTTTTCAATTCAAGAGCATGCTCTAAGAAATTTATTAACTAAAGAGGCTGACATACAAGCAGAAGGTGTCCTCTTTTTCAAGAATCTATTATCAGCTCCCATTCAACAATCTCTACAAGTTGGAAGGGATGGGGAGGAAGTGTTAGTTGCAATACCTACAATTGTTTCTCAATTGGACAATGATTTATTGATCAACCCATTCACACTAGAAGAGCTTAAGGTTGTTGTGTTTTCTAGTTCCCCAGATAAAGCCCCAGGCCTAGATGGTTTCACTAGTCTTTTCTTTCAAAAATGTTGGGATTTTATTGCTCATGTCCTCCTTCAAGCTATGGAAGACTCTCAATCTTCAGGTACAATGCTAAAGCAATTTAATGCTACTCATATAGCCCTCATTCCAAAATCACCTTCTCCTAAATCATTCTCAGAGTTTAGGCCAATCTCATTGTGTAATGTAATATACAAAATCATAACAAAAGCAATTTATTTGTGTCTTGTTCCTTTGATTCCTAAAATAACTTCTGAAGAGCAAGGTGGGTTTGTTCTCGGGAGAGAAACTGTAGAAGGAGCCTTAGTAGCCCATGAAGTTTTACATTCTATAACTTCTAAAGTCATCTCAACTTTAATAATTAAATTGGACATGTTGAAAGCATATGACAGGGTTGATTGGTCCTTCCTTATGCAAGTCCTTTTGAAATTTGGCTTTCATCCAAAATTATGTAAATGGATATTGTCCTGTTTGAATGGAGCATAATTTTCAGTTCTTATCAATGGTTCGCCGACAGGATTTTTTAGTTCAACTTGAGTAGTTAGGAAAGGAGAGCCTTTATCTCCTTTTCTATTTATTATTTTAGTTGAGGCTTTGAGTAGGTTTGTGTACATAACTCATGTTCAAGGACACTGGAAGGGAATTTTAATTCCTTCAACTGACATTTCAGCAAATCATTCTTTGTTTGTTGATGATACTTCATTATTTGGAAGGGAAACAAGTATAGAAGCTAAGCATATCAAATGAGTAATTCATTTATATACTTCTACATCTGGTCAAAAAATCAATCTAGCCAAATCTAAGATTTTTGTTTTCAATGTCTCATTAGGCATTAAGAAAAGCATTGTCAACATCGTAGGTTTTCAAGAAGCTCATTTTCCAAGCAAGTACTTAGGTATACCTTTTTTGTTAGAGCCAATAGGTTTTTTGTTGGTGTTTAAAAATGCAACCCAACTAGACTTTGAAACTCTCTAAGAGGTAGCCAACCTCTATATTAAAGAAAACAACAAAGGCTAGTGGCCAATTGACAAGATTCAGTCAAAGACCGACATCTCCTACACTTCTGGCTCTGCAAGACCAAGGTCGGTAAACCTAAACAATGCTCAAAACTTAATTCACTCATACATTGACATTGTTTATTAAAGCAGATAATTCCTAATGAAACAACAAGGGAAGCATTGACAACTTTAAATTTGGCTAAATTCTCAGTAGCTCAACCCTCTCTCAGCCATTGGAAAGCAGGACACACAATAACACAGTAAGATTAAAAATGATTTTGCATTTAAATTTGTTTCTCAGGTGCACAAACTGAAAAATAGATCAGTGCCAGTTCTGGGCCATGGAGTCAAACACACAAAATGAATTCTCCAGCAAATAGTCTTCAACCAGTGGATTCAACTTGCTAATGCTTTGCATTAATTGTTAGTGCCTTGCACCAACAATCCTTCTCTTGATATCAATCATATTCTTCTTATTAAATCCCATCTGCACACCTGAAATCACAATCACCTGTTCAAAGCATTCTAACCATTTCCTTGAAACATAACAATGAACAAACAAAACAATCTCATAAAACTTGAGACGATAAATTCAAAGACACTTTATATTATTGAATTTACATGACTAAAAGTGTACAAATGTGGAGACAATATGATGACATTCATGAATGTGAAAGCACTTCATGATGTTAATTGCATAAACTGGTTGTATTTGCTCTTGAATTCATAAAATTATAGCTTACAGACTCAAACAATGACTCAGAAAATACAAATCTCTATCTACCTAGCCCAATACAAAAACTCAGAACCCTTTACAATGAGAAGAAAAGACAATATGTAGAAGAATGGAAGAAACAGAAGAAGCCCTAAAATTGATCTAAAATTGCCACCTGGAAACACCTCCACCGTTGAACAGTGATCTGCAAAATATCTTCTCCATTTCCTTGTGACAAACTTCAATCTATTTTCAAAACAACATGTGCTCAATTTGTTCTTCAACAGAAAAATGCCCAAGTGTCCATTCCCACTCATTACTTGCAGCTGAAAGAAAACTCCATTCCCGTGCACATCTATTTTTGTTTCTATTTTCCCCTTTGTTGCATTTTACTCCTTCATTTACTCACTGCAGCTTCACTTATAATTTTTTACTTGAAAAGGCATGGTGTTACATTTCCCAGCAAACAAAAATTAAAATGAATACTTTATTTGCCTGTTTGCACTTTACTCAAAATAATATTTTCCATTAAAACTATTTACCCTCTTCAATAAAATAATATTCACTTACACAGTGAATAAATTTATTCACCTTCCACTATTTGGGTAAATAATTAAAATTTTATCCCCTTTTAAATGCCCGGTTATTTTAAAAAAAATAGTGGGCCCACATCCGTTTTTGACCACAAACTATTACAACCATTATTAAATTTTTGAAATTTAATAAAAAAGGGCTCCTCCCGTGTTCTCGCACACCTCGCGAGCTTTTGGCCTTCGTCAGCATCATCCTCACGAGGTCTGAGAGAATGCTCTAATTTTTTGCATTTTGTGAGCTCCCATGCTCATTCCTGGCAATGGCCGCCATTGCTATTTTCGAGCTCCTCCCTTGGCGTGGGCTTCTGCTCCTTGTCAGGCCGCGAGCTTCATCTAAGCTCTGTTCAACCTCCTCTCTGACTGTGGGTTCTCTTGTTGGCACCCTCCACCTACTAGTGGCATTTGCTTCTAAGTTTCTAATGCCTTTTCAATAAATTCATTCGCTGCCTCTCTACATTTCACGGGCCTTCCAGCTTCCATACATGCCGGCCAAATCCCTCAAACAACATACTGGCCTCCTCGACATGGCATGGGCCTGCTCATCCTCCCGTTGTTGTCTGTGGTCTCTCCTCCAATGCGGGTGTTCACCTCCTCATTGGTCACAGGGATCTTCATAAATGCACTTGCCGCTAGCATGGGTTTCCCCTATGCATTCACCTGGTCGCGGGCCTTACTCACCTGGCAATGGGCTCCTTCACTGGCTCTGGTTGCGGGCATCATCACTAGCCATCGACCTTCCTCCTTGCTTAGGCATGGGCCCTCTCATCTCTCTGCCATCTGCGGGCTTCTCCCCTTTGTCAGGTCGCGCCCTCACTGGCTGTGTGAGCCTCCTCCCTAGCTGGCTGGAGGTTCTCACCCTTCATCATCTAGTGTGGGCTGCTTCCATGTAGATTCAATGGATGCTCATATCCCTGTTTAAAAATTGTGCCCTTCTCAGCTCCATTTTGTGTACATATTGCAATTGGGGCACTCAATGATTTGGCAAGAGCAAGAGAAGCCATACAACGACCACTAGAAATTTACTTAAAAGTTAAGGCCTTCTCACAGATTCACTTTAGTGTGTAGCCTCTGTAGCAATGGTATTTCGTGAAACCAGACGCAATTGGGTCTTATTCAGGCAACAGCTCCGAAGTAGCATGATACCTATAACCTTCCCATTCTCTATGTAAATCCTCTGGTGATACATCTTTCACATTGATTTTGTTATGCAAAACCACCTAGCTGATAGCTTTGACCTTCTCATTGATAAGGGATTTAGGTAATATAACAATGGTTTTTTCCTTAGACCCCAATCCTTTATTCATTGTTGAGTTAAAAAGGAACACCACTTTCTTGTGCATTTGTACTCCATGACATTAAGATTACAGAATTTCATTGGTCAGACAGAATACATGTATTATGTGTACCTCCACAATTCACTTGCATTTGCTATTATTGTCTTTAGGAAATACTGAACAAGCAATTCACCAACATTTACTGTTCTCACAACCTTGACTGCAATATTCTATTTGAAGAACTCCACAACAATGCAAAGCATGTCGGGCCCCATGTGGGTCCGGCTAAAAAAAAAATCATTTTCAAACAAGTTTTATGCTTAAGCAGTCTAATACTGCCTTTTGAATACTTCTGAAGTTGAAAAACGAACTGGGTCTTCATCAAAATCATTCTTCTCACTTTTGCAAAATGGTCAAAACAGGTCAGTTGCCTCAGGAATTAATCTGGGAAACCATTCAAACGACCTTCGAGAGACATGAAAACTTGCAAGCGTCTAGACATTTGATCCGAGAATATAGTGCAACAAATGGCTCAGAGAAATCAATCATGAGGTGAAAGATATTAATCAGCAAAGTTGCCCAGTCAGGATTTTCTAAAACAGCAGTTGTTCTAAACCAATTGAAACTGATCCAATTGCCAATTTGTAAAAATAGAAATTCAACTCTTAGTGAGCTGCCATCAAACACATAAGTTCATTAAGGTACCCTGAGCACGTGTGCAAAACAAATTGCTTTGAAACATCACCGATCAAAAGTTATTGACGGTAGAAGTTGGCCTCTCAGAAAGGTTGTCAGGAATGCAGCTGCAAAACAGAACAAACTGCATTTGGTTTCGATCTGCTAAAAATAGCAAATCAGATCATGCAGTTTTGCAAATTGACATCCGAGATTATGTTGATATGGGGAATATGGAACAACATTTTTTCTGACATGACGGTGAACTGGTTGCGAAAACCAATCTCAAATAGGAAGCAATTTCGCAAAACAGTCTGCGAACAACAGAACAGTGTGAAAACCCTTCAGCTTCACTTTTTGAAACCCTATCAGAACTTATCATGGGAAGCTAAAATTTGACATGCCTGCTCACATATGTCTACTGAGTATGTCTGCAAATGGGTTTTGTACGACAATCAACAAGCTTTAAATTATAAGCCTCCAAAGTGGGTCAGTCAAGACTGATTTATCAGGTGCACTTTTGAAAGTGCAGAAGCACAAAATTTGAAATGGGCATCTCAAATTTGCAAAATTTGAGAGTGCCATCAATGGCTCCGACTGGGGATGTATGCCCCCTGTGGGCATAGCAAGATTCCAAATCTCTGGAGAGTAGACCAAAAGTTGAGTCCAACATGTGCCTTCAAACTGCTCCCCCCATGCAACTTTATTTTTTAACTTCATCTAGTGACCCCGGGTCACCAAATGAAAAAATGGGGATCACCATTTACCTCTGTCAAACACCAATCTATTAAAAGAGTTGATCACCCTCCATCTATGCTTGCCTCTATGAAACCAAAACAATATAGGTGATCCTCTTTTTACAAGCAGAAAAATGTGATGATCACTAAAATTTGCCTGATTACAAACACCGCCATTGACATTCTTCACAACTTTTCTAAGCACACTACTGCCAATACAATCTTTGTCATTCTTCATTGTATACTCTATCTTAAATTGCAGGCTTTCATCATCACATGACACATGTGTGTTACATTCATCATATGTAATATGCTCATATTGAAAATAACATTTCCTGTTATTCATCTCATTGTCATGTCCTACAAAAATACTTTCTAGCTGAACTGGAAACTGAAAAAGTTCAAATTCCTCCAAGTAGCTGACATTGGGATGTTCAACCTTACCTACAACACCTGTTTCAAATGTAAAGCATTCATAAGAGGTGCCCTCAAGGAGTTCATCAAATTGTTCTTTTGTTTGTTGAAGACCACATTCAGACCATGTGTGAAATGCATCATTGGAACTCTTAGCAAAGAGTGGGTTATTCCTCCACCAATAGGTTTCATCATTTCTCATCTCTAATGAAGATGGAGGCTCATCAAACAATGGATTTTCCATTATATTTATTTCTAAAATAAGAGTCTCAGCCTCCTCAGCATGAATGTCTAAATCCTTCAAGTCATCATTGCACTCACACTCACTGCAAGCACTAGTAGAGCAGGTAGACACATCTTCAAATTCATTCCCATTCTCATATTTTTCAGTATGCACATCTAACATCTCTATCATATCCACATAATTTGGGAGTGAAACCATGTCCTCCATATCTTGCATACTAACATCATCCTCATCTGATATAAAACTTTTCAAGTCTACTTCATTCAAGCTAGTATGGCCAGCATAAGAAAAATCAGCATGATCACCATTATGAGTTGAATGTGCATGGACATGCCCCATGATACTAACTCAGTATTGATGAAGCTTTCAACCTTAGTAATATTGTAATTAGTACACGGTTCTAACACATTGAATGATGAATTCATTACCTCGCCATCACTTTTTTCATTAAGCAAATTACCAATTTCATCATAACCATAGGACTGCAGATGGACCCTCTCTGTGATCTCATCACTAGAACAACCAATAGTTTCATTACACGATGTGATATGCCAAGAATCTGAAACTGTTTGCATCTCTGTTTCATATAAACAGCCATGAGCAACAAAAGCATAAATAGGTTCATTACCTTCTTCATCATTATAAGGGCATTCACAGTCATCAAAAGAGTAATCAATTTGACCTTCATTAGCATCCCCATCACAAGATGACCTATCACTGCACAAACCATGCTCAGATTCCTCAAAGTAGGTTCTTGAACTTTCATCTTCAATGTCTTGATTATTGATTTGTGCGGAGATTTTTTCAACATTTGCATTATCTTTACAAACCATAATAGGACATGGAAAGATGTCTTGTACCTCTTTCATTTCTTCATCACACAGGATATTGCAAGAAAAAAATTTGTGCATATTCACTTGCTCATCATACCATGCATCTTCCTCCCCATTACTACTGCAAGGATATGCACATGTGTTGATTGTGAGTTGATTGCATTCAATATCCTCATTCATACAACAAATATCTTCATATGCTGACACACTCTTTTCATTCTTGTGTATCATGTTCTGACTTTTTTGAAACAAACAACTACTAGCTTCATTTTGAGACACCATAGTTTGATGATGTTTAACATGAAGTTCATTAGGATCTGCAGATCATGATGATGGAGAAATTGGAGCAGCAACATCACTACCCTCTTGACAAACACTTTTACTAGCTGATCCATGAGTTCCTTTTTCCTGAGGTGTGTTAGGATGATCAACACTTACAACCCTATGTCCTTTCATTATTAAGTATCTCAAATTGTTCTCAATGTCTATAGCCATCTAATATGCTTGGTGCAGGGTTGTAGGCTCTTTATCCCTCAATAAATAACTCATCTTTTTGTCAAATGCTCCTAAATACACGACCAAACACTCAACATCATTTGGTCTTATGTTCTCTGGGATCTCTCTTATGATCATTGAAAATTTGAGATTAAAAGATGGGACTAACTCATCTTTTCCTTTCTCCATGTTCATGAACTTTTTCCTTATCAAAACAGGGTTAATCCTTTCTCCAAACTATTCCATGAACACTACCTTGAGCTCTTCCCATGAATGAACGGAAGAGGCTGGTAAATAAGAGAACCACTCTCTTGCATCTCCTCTCAAGGACTGAACAAATAGTCTCATGATCACATCCTCATGATCAATCTCATAATCATCCATCACATTAATGAACTCTTGCAAATGTTTACATGTTGATTTAACCTTATCACTAATGAACCTTGGTAACTTATTTCTAACTTTAGCTGGAATTTCATTTGGGTAACCACTAAGGCTATTGAAATTGATAGCTTTGTACCTTCCAGTGCTAAAACCTCTTTGACAATCTAGCTAGGACTGATCACAAACCTTAGTTCCATCTAGAACCATACTAAGGTGCACATATTGAGGCATCTTGATATGCTCTTTTCAAATTTTGCATATCAACTCTACAGTTGACCATTCGTTGCCCTATTTCTATCTTTCATAAAAATCTTAGAATACCATAATGCATGATTCAATATGCATTTACACATGAGATCTATTTATTGGGAAAATTTAAAACAAACATACTTCTCCAACAAGATACATAGGCTGCAAATTACAATTCAGAAGTATGCAAACTGAATATTACTGTTATTTCCCTCTTTTAGTGCTAATCACTCAATAGGGAACCAAATTTTTGCCTAAAATGTTCAAAAATGGTTTTCATACAGAAATTTCTTGAAAACCAAGAGTGAGGAATACCTGGAAACTTTGCAGCTGCTGCAAATTGTGTTCCTAACTGGTAATATTTATAGATTTGGAACTTTAAATTTTCAACAAGTTCTATCATACAAAGTCGCCACCTCTTTTCATAGAGGACTGAACTTCAAGCAGTATGAAGTTATTTTTTAGTTAAACTTCTTTCTGAGTTCCTTTCCACCAGCAGAGCACCATAGATTACAAAACTGTTTGGTTCACTGCAACACTTTCTTCTCCAGGGTTGAAATCCTTCAAACTTTGAACTAGATCAGAATGGTAGATCATTTGACTCTATGCACTGACTCTTAAGGCTAGATTCTGCAATTAGAATTTTATCCAATTCTCCCTAGCGGAGTTGACATTCTGTTGGTGACTCAAATGGGAAAATAATTCAATAAATTTTAACCTCTGGTTACATAAATAATTCAAAACTTTAATGACTCTATAATAGCACCGTCTGCAACCAAAACTTTTGAGTTCATCCCCAGCAGAGTCGCCATTCTGTTAGTGTTTAAAAATGCAACCCAGCTAGACTTTGAAACTCTCTAAGAGGTAGCCAAACTCCATATTAAAGAACAACAAAGGCTAGTGGCCAACTGACAAGATTCAGTCAAAGACTGACATCTCCTACACTTCTGGCTCTGCAGGACCAAGGTGGGTAAACCTAAACAATGCTCAAAACTTAATTCACTCATACACTAACATTGTTTAACAAAGCAGATAATTCCCAATGAAACAACACTAAGGGAAGCATTGACAACTTTAAATTTGGCTAAATTCTCAGCAGCTCAACCCTTTCTCAGCCATTGGAAAGCAAGACACACAATAAAACAGTAAGATTAAAAATAATTTTGCATTTAAATTTGTTTCTGAGGTGCACAAACTGAAAAATAGATCAGTGCTAGTTCTGGGCCATGGAGTCAAACACACAAAATGAATTCTCCAGCAAATAGTCTTCAACCAGTGGATTCAACTTGCTAATGCTTTGCATTAACTGTTAGTGCCTTGCACCAACAATCCTTCTCTTGATATCAATCAGATTCTTCTTATTAAATCCCATTTGCACACCTGAAATCACAATCACCTGTTCAAAGCATTCTAACCATTTCCTTGAAACAGAACAGTGAACAAACAAAATAATCTCATAAAACTTGAGATGATAAATTCAAAGACACTTTATATTATTGAATTTACATGACTGAAAGTGTACAAATGTGGAGACAATCTGCTGACATTCATGAATGTGTAAGCACTTCATGATATTAATTGCATAAACTGGTTGTACTTGCTCTTGAATTCATAAATTACAGCTTACAGACTCAAACAATGACTTAGAAAATACAAATCTCTATCTACCTAGCCCAATACAAAAACTCAGAACCCTTTATAATGAAAAGAAAAGACAATATGTAGAAGAATGGAAGAAACAGAAGAAGCCCTAAAATTGATCTAAAATTGCCACCTGGAAACACCTCCACCATTGAACAGTGATCTGCAAAATATCTTCTCCATTTCCTTGTGACAAACTTCAATCTATTTTCAAAACATCATGTGCTCAATTTGTTCTTCAACAGAAAAATGCCCAAGTGTCCATTCCCACTCATTACTTGCAGCTGAAAGAAAACTCCATTCCCGTGCACATCTATTTATGTTTTTGTTTTCCCCTTTGCTGCATTTTACTCCTTCATTTACTCACTGTAGCTTCACTTATAATTATTTACTTGAAAAGGCATGGTGTTACATTTCCCAGCAAACAAAAATTAAAATGAATACTTTATTCACCTGTTTGCACTTTACTCAAAATAATATTTTCCATTAAAACTATTTACCCTCTTCAATAAAATAATATTCACTTACATAGTGAATAAATTTATTCACCTTCCACTATTTGGGTAAATAATTAAAATTTTATCCCCTTTTAAAAGCCTGGTTATTTTTAAAAAAAATAGTGGGCCCACCTCCGTTTTTTACCACAAACTATTGCAACCATTATTAAATTTTTGAAATTTAATAAAAACGGGCTCCTCCCGTGTTCTCATGCACCTCGCGAGCTTTTGGCCTTCGTCAGCATCATCCTCATGAGGTCCGCGAGAATGCCCTAATTTTTTACATTTTGTGAGCTCCCGTGCTCATTCCTGGCAATGGCCGCCATTGCTATTTTCGAGCTCCTCCCTTGGCATGGGCTTCTGCTCCTTGTCAAGCCACGAGCTTCATCTAAGCTCTATTCAACCTCCTCTCTGACTGCAGGTTCTCTTATTGGCACCCTCCACCTACCAGTGGCATTTGCTTCTAAGTTTCTAATGCCTTTTCAATAAATTCATTTGCTGCCTCTTTGCATTTCACGGGCCTTCCAGCTTCCATACATGTTGGCCACGTCCCTCGAACAACATACTAGCCTCCTTGACATGGCACAGACCTACTCATCCTCTCGTTGATGTGTGTGGTCTCTCCTCCAATGCGGGTGATCACCTCCTCATTGGTCACAGGGATCTTCATAAATGCACCTGCCGCTATTGTGGGTTTCCCCTATGCATTCACCTGGTCACGGGCCTTACTCACCTGGCAATGGGCTCCTTCACTAGCTCTAGTTGCGGGCATCATCACTGGCCATCGACCTTCCTCCTTGCTTAGGCGCGGGCCCTCTCATCTCTCTGCCATCTGTGGGCTTCTCCCCTTTGTCAGGCCGTGCCCTCACTGGCTATGTGAGCCTCCTCCCTAGCTGGCAGCAGGTTCTCACCCTTCATCATCTGGTGTGGGTTGCTTCCATGTAGATTCGATGGATGCTCATATCCCTATTTAAAAATCGTGCCCTTCTCAACTCCATTTTGTGTACATATTGCAATTGGGGCACTCAATGATTTGGCACGAGCAAGAGAAGCCATACAACAGCCACTAGAAATTTACTTAAAAGTTACTAAGGCCTTCTCACAGATTCACTTTGGTGTGTAGCCTGTATAGCAATGGTATTTCATGAAACCAGACGCAATTGGGTCCTATTTAGGCAACTCCTCTGAAGTAGCATGACACCTATAACCTTCCCATTCTCTATGTAAATCCTTTGGTGATACATCTTTCACATTGATTTTGTTATGCAAAACCACTAGGCAGATAGCTTTGACCTTCTCATTGATAAGGGATGGTAATATAACAATGGTGTTTTCCTTGGAACCCAATCCTTTATTCATTGCTGAGTTAAAAAGGAACACCACTTTCTTGTGCATTTGTACTCCATGACATTAAGATTACAGAACTCCATTGGTCAGACAGAATACATGTATTATGTGTACCTCCACAATTCACTTGCATTTGCTATTATTGTCTTTAGGAAATATTGAACAAGAAATTCACCAACATTTATTATTCTCACAACCTTGACTACAATATTCTATTTGAAGAACTCCACAACAATGCAAAGCATGTCAGGCCCCATGTGGGTCCGGCTAAAAAAAAAATCATTCTCAAACAAGTTTTATGCTTAAGCGGTCTGATACTGCCTTTTGAATACTTCTGAAGTTGAAAAACAAACTGGGTCTTCATCAAAATCATTCTTCTCACACTTTTGCAAAATGGTCAAAACAGGTCAGTTGCCTCAGGAATTAATCTGGGAAACCATTCAAACGACCTCTGAGAGACATGAAAACTTGCAAGAATTTAGACATTTGATCCGAGAATACAGTGCAACAAATGGATTAGAGAAATCAATCACAAGGTGAAAGATATTAATTGGCAAAGTTTCCCAGTCAATATTTTCTGAAACAATAGTTGTTCTGAACCAATTGAAACTGATCCAATTGCCAAGTTGTAAAAATGGAAAATCAACTTCTGGCGAGCTGCCATCAGACACATAAGTTCATTAAGGTACCCTGAGCACGTGTGCAAAATGAATTGCTTTGAAACATCATTGATCAAAATTTATTGACGGTCGAAGTTGGCTTCTCAGAAAGGCTATCAGGAATGCAGCTGCAAAATAGAACAAACTGCATTTGGTTTCGATCTGCGAAAAATAGCAAATCAGATCATGAAGTTTTGCAAATTGACATCCGAGATCATGTTGATATGGGGAATATGGAACAGAATTTTTTCTGACATGACGGTGAACTGGTTGCAAAAACCAGTCTCAAACAGGAAGTAACTTCGCAAAACAAACAGTCTGTGAATAGCAGAACAGTGTGAAAACCCTTCAGCTTCACTTTTTGAAACCCTATCAGAACTTATCATGGGAAGCTAAAATTTGACATGCCTGCTCACATATGTCTACTAAGTATGTCTACAAATGGATTTTTCACAACAATCAACAAGCTTTAAATTATAAGCCTCCAAAGTGGGTCAGTCAAGACTTATTTATCAGGTGCACTTTTGAAAGTGCAGAAGCACAAAATTTGAAATGGGCATCTCAAATTTGCAAAATTTGAGAGTGCCATCAGTTTCCTAATGGGACAATGTTATAAAAATTATTCAAACAAGAATAGCATATTCGAAGGGTAGATGGTTATCAATTTCTGGAAGGATTCTAATGATTAAATCAGTCCTTTCTGCAATTCCAAATTATTATATGGTAGTCTTGAAAGCACCAAGAACTATTATTGTGATAATTGAAAATCTGATTAGAAACTTCCTTTGGAAAGGAAATATGGATGGCAATAAAAAAATACCTTTGGTTTCTAGGTATATGCAGGATCATGATGGGCCAAAAAGTGGCGATATGTAAGTGATATGATGGCCCATGTGGTTGACGACTTTTTTTTACCCGAAATTGATGAAATGAAAAGGGTTTTTAAAGGAGATTCTCATCTTTCCACCAATATAAATTATGGTTTACTTTAAATTTAATAAATAATTATTATTCATTTTCTATTTGAATTACGACTAAAGTCTTGATTGATAGGTTGATTGAAAAACGTCTATAGCTTTCAAATGGTATCGCATTTTTTGAATCTGAAACATGCATCACATTCTATGCTTCACATACTATAGGATTAAAAAAATAATAATTTCATGAATTTTTGACCAAGTTAAGGTGGTCAGACATACGAGTTTTTATATTTTTTTAAAGTTGTAATAAAAAAATCATAATTAATTATTTACTTGGAAAAAAATTACAAGAAAATATGCATCACATCGGAACATGAGTCCTCTACTTATATCTAAAATATTATAAAAAGATATTATCATTTTATTGCGGTTAGGGTGGTTAGACAAACACCTAATTCTTATTTTTTCCCTGAAATTTAAGTACTACTGCATTGAAATTTCAAATTTTCACCAAATAGATTTTTATCTTTTAAATAAACCTAGTAGTTTAGAAACTACGTTCAATTTGCTACAGATTCAATTCTTACATATTTTTGAAATAATATAGATAATTTATTCAAATTTTTACGTCAAGTTGCCTAACTCTTATTTTTTTGAATTTTATCGCCACTTAAGGGTCTGTTTTTAACATGATGATCCTACACATACCCTTCTTTGGAAAATTTGTGCAAAAACAAGAAAAAAAGAGGGGTTGGCATTCACAACCTAACTGCTAGAAACATTTCTTTAGGTGATAAACTTGTTTGGCATTTATATTCTAAGCCACATGTGAAATGGTACAAAACAATGCAGAAAAAATACTTAGCTACCACTTCTTCTGATCATATTTTCTTTATTCTTAATCCTCCACAAGGATTTGTCATGTGCAAATTCTTGTTAACTTGCAAAAATTTTATTACTTCGGAGTTACATGACATGGGAAGTTAATAATGGCGCTAAGGAATATTTTTGGTTAGATTCATGGAAAGGGCATCCACCTCTGAATACAGTACATGAGTTTCAACAAATTCAACATTTTATAACTCCAATTTGAGGTTAAAAAATAAGCAACTATTTTCAAGAAATAGATTGTCTCACAGGAAAAGGAATTTGGAAGAGGTTTGCAAATTTGTTACTTCCTAAAGCTCAACAAGAAAATCTAAATACCTTGCTAGCTGATAGAATCATTTTTGTTCATAATGCAAGTGACAAGATTATTTGGGCTCCCTCAAAATATAGGCATTACACGGTAAGATTGGGTTATAAAGCTCCAATGAATAGAGACAATCAATCAATTCCAAAAAGACCTCTGAATTTCTGTTGGAATTCTGTCGTTTTTCCAAAAGCAGGTTGCTTTACTTGGCTTGATTTAACAAACAAAATCCTCACAAGTGCTAGATTGCATTCTTTAGGTATTGCAGATCCTTTTAATTATGTTCTTTGTGGAACATCATTAGAGGATGTAAATCATTTTTTTCTCCGTTGCTCATTTGAAAATACTTGTTGGAAATTTATATAAGATAAACTTAGTTGGCATGCTCCTCTCCCAAATACACTTTGGGATCTTATTTCTAGTTGGCCACTTTTGTATCAGTCTTCTTTCTTTGTAAGTCTTTGAAAAACCATTCTATATGTAGTCTTATGGTGCATTTGGTGGGAGAGGAATAAGCGGATATTTCGAAAGAGTTTCTAATGTTGATCAAGTTCTACTCAAATTAGAAACTTCAATAAGTGAAATTAAAAAGTATTTTGTGATCTCGAATAAAAATGTTAGCTCAACATTCATTGATTGGGATTCAAGGCAGCTAAAAATTTGGCAAAGTCTAGTTATTCCTTTCACAGGCAACTTTCAGCCTTCACTCATCAACAAAGTGGATAGAACAAAAGTAATGTGGAAACCAACTTCATTAGGTTTTATCAAGATGAATTTTGATGGGGCCTCTAAAGGTAATCTTGGGAAATCATGTGCTGGTATTGTGTTGAGAGATTCAAAAGGCTTTGTGATAAGTACAAAATCAATAAAGTTGGCTTCAAGAACAAATAATATTGTAGAAGTGCAAGGTCTTTTGTTAGGATTACAAATGGTAGTAAATCAAAAGTGCTTAAAGCTACACATAGAAGGTGATTGTCAAATAATTATAAATGCTTGTAAAAGTAGAAGGCAATGTAGTTGGAAAATTACATATTTCCTTATCCAAGTTTGGAGGCTATTAGATGCATTGGAAAGTTATCGGATTACTCATACATATAAGGAAGGTAACCGTTTAGTAGATCATCTTGCAAATTTGGGTTGCAGATAAACTCAGGAGGAAATAACATATGAGGAGAGTTTAAATAACATTTCACAAGATTTGCAAGCTATTATAGAAAGGGAAAAGGTTAAACTAAGGCTGTAAGGTTGCAATGACATCACAAGGCAGACTTGATAGTTACTAATCTTGGAAATTGCAAGTTTTTTCTCTTATGAGATGGCTCAGCTTTAGTCTCTCTATTTGACTTGGATGTAATCAACAGGTCCTCGCACTTTCAAAAAGTGTAAATTTTTAAAAAATTATAATGTTTTTTGTGTGTGTAGGGTCCAGGTATATCAACATTTCTCTTGCATATTTTCCTATGATAGTTTGTGTTTTGTTTGAGCATGCAAAAAGATATGATGTGATACGACACTTGAGGCAATGCCAAGTTGGTAGATTTGTTATTAATGAAGGATATTCATACTGTCGACTTCAAATATTTAGTTTATCATGTCATTGTATAAGCTTGTGTCATCTATAAGGTTTATTAGTACATGTCATAAAACCTTAGTTGACTCAACAATAAGCTTCTACTGCCACAAGCTTGACACAATGGGATAATTGGATAGCAAGTTGCTAAGAAATTTTGTAGAAGTGTATCAATAGGGTACACGTGTCCTAAAGCAACAGTGGATGAAATATAAATTGAAGACAATAATTCCTTGGTGTTCTTCATAATGCAAGCATTTATTTTCACACATGTGATGTCTTTTCAATCTGTCAAGGTGGGTGGGTTATGTACAGATGACGAAAAAACAAAATGGAGTATGACAAATGGCTTTAATTTGAACTACCTCTAAATAAAATTGTTACATGTGTTGTATGTGTCAGTTTAGAAGTATACTACAATCTTTTCCAATAATAATGGCATTCATTCTTCAAGATCATGCTCTGAATTGGCTTGTGCGAATTAATGGTTTTAATACTAGAGAAAACTAAAACTTTGCAATCAGTGTTAGTTTCATCATGACTATTGAATGCCATCATACAATCTCTTCCTTTTATAAGGAGCCTTCAATTTCAATTCAAGTTATATGCTTCAACAGTTGCTTGGGTCTCCTTCATCTGTGGCTAGTATGGAAGTGGAAGCGTAATTTTTTGCTAGTTGTCAAGCTCGGGTCATAGGGTAATGTTCAATTTCTCTGTCATATTTGTGAATTTTTTCTATGTATCGTCTAGTTTATGGATAAAGCTTTCTTGCAAGGCCAAAAATTTGAAGGTGTCTCATTTGGTCAAGTCAGGGGTTTCAACTTTTATTGGGTATTTGTTGCTTGGGTTCTTTCGTCATTAGGTTTTGTTGAGAAAATTTGCATAAATATTGTTAATATGTTGTATGCGACGGAGTATATGTATTTAAATTTTAGAATTGAACTACAAATTAGGGAAGGTGAGCTTCCATTATTTGATGAAGCAACTGACTTCCAGCTTTCAAAAGTGTTTAGGTGTCATGTCTGAGTATGTTGGATAGCATTAAATGTGTTATAGGGCATGAAATTTTATATCCAGAATCCCCTAGGTTGTTGTTTTTAACTCAAATGCTTTCCATTTTTCTTTCAAATGCAATGGACTTGTTGTAGTCATTTGAGTTGGTGTCTCTAGTTGCAAAGGAAGTAACGGTTCAAAACTTCATGGAAGATGATGAGCTTCTGTAGGCTACTCAAGCATATAAAATGATGAAGGGTAAAGCTTATATTGGTGGCCTCTTTCCAAAAAGCTTTGTAAGAAAAAAAATTGCTTTCAGAGATGTTTACACAACAATTAAAAATGGCCTCCATAATGATGACCCTTGGACTTTGTATAGGGTACTCAACACCCATGCTCAAACAATTGGTCCATTAATGGTGGAAAAATGCAAAGAAACATTCTTTGCAGTTGCTTTCATCATGTCTCATCATATTCGGCATGGCCCGAGGGTAATTGCAATCACCAATGATATAGAAGGATCTCCTGAAAATGAAGATGTGGAAGAAGAAAGGGTAAATGTAGCATCAGTCTTCACTGATTGCAGGGTTATATCTGCGCCAAACATTGGTGCATTGGAGGTTAATGAAGACTAGAGGCACTTTGATTTCAATACTTTTGTTGTATTGGGTGCAGAAACAGGTCAATGGAACAGTGGAATTCCATGCGATGAAGGATTAAATATTCCAGATGTCATTGGGATGATGGAAGAATAATATGGATACCTATGCTAATACATGTTATATTTGAATATGTGCTTTTGATAATAATTTTTAATGTTTAATAGTTATGCATTATGTTTTATGGAACAATCTTTGGTTTTTTTATATACTATCAAAAAATGAATACTAGCCAGTACTATAATTCTAGTTTTTGTAATCTCCTTTCTTCAAGTAATATAATATATTATAGGCACTAGCCTTTTGCTTAAAAAAAAAGGTAAAATACTAACACCATCAACACACCTTCAGAATCACAAGACCTAAAACACAACTACGAAGAAATGTAGAGCAAACACATTTCTCCCTAACACCTCTGCAATGCACAGTCACACACTAACGAACACAACTTCTTATGTACAACAATCCAACACACCCTCTTGAATATAACACCTCTGAACACCTCTGACCAATATATCTGAATCACACAGGCAGATCTTCAACCTAGAAGAAATATGGAGCAAAGCCAAAACATAACTCTATCACCCAGAACAACACTGCAACACACTATTTCCTTTTTTATCATTTTTTTCAAAAGCACTTGGAAACCAAGCATCAAAGACACATCCTTGTCATCTTTACACTTCTACAACTAGAGAATATTATCAAAGAAACACTAGAGGTTGACACCAATAGTTTTACTAATGAAAACATACTGCAACTAATCAAAGCAACAACTAATCACACTCTTGCAACAGTCTTACTCAACTACAGAAATTAATAACAACACCAACTACTCATACTTGCAAAAATGCGGAGCAAAACAAAAACATAACTTTGTCACTTAGAATAACACTACAACACATTGTTTCTTTTTTTATCAAACTTTCTCAAAAGCACTTGGAAACCAAGCACCAGAGACACATCCTGATCATCTTCAACACTTCCACAACCATAAAAGCTTATCAAAGCAACACTAGAGGTTGACACCAGTAGTTTTACTAATGACAACGTAATGCAACTAATCAAAGCAACAACTGTTCACACTCTTGCAACAATCTTACTCAACTCTAGACATTAATGACAACACAGACTTATTGACATCAATGACAACACCAACTGCTCATACTTGCAAAAATCTCCCCCTTTGTCATTGATGGAAACACATGATGTGAAAAACCATCAAAGATACAACTCTGAATACCAACACACTGCAACTTTTCATATTACTTCTCCCCCTGAATAACTTATTTTTATACATTATTCTCTCTCCCTTTGTAGCTTGTTTCTTTCTCTATGAATAGCTTATAAATTTTTGTCCCCCTTATTCTTTTTCACATGTTTCTCTCTCCCCCTTTGACATCAATGGCAAAGGACTAAAATGTTTGCATTTATTCTCTTCCTTTGACATCAAACAACCTACTTGCTATTGCTTTGTAATACCTTTTCTTTACTACTTTGAATACCCTTCTTAGGAGCAGACACCAACCTGTACCAAATTAGCAACCATTGCACAATGACAAGACACTCCTTCTGACTGCAACAAGTGTTGCATAGGCGGTTGTCGTTGCACCAAAATATTGACCTATTAATACCATATATAGCCGTTGGATTTATACAAGATCCAAGATCCACAAGAGGTGATTAAACCATGTCATGAAGCCCAAGCACCACACTAGCCCACACTGAGGAGATCAAGGGCGACACCTTGCAACAATCCCCCTAGTGTAAGTGAGGGGTTCAAACCTGTGACCTCGGCTTTAATACCAATTGTTGCATAGGCGGTTGTCGTTGCACCAAAAGATCGACCTATAAATGCTTAATACAACCGCTAGATTTATACAAGATCCAAGATCCATAGGAGACGATTAAACCATATCACAAAGCCCAAGCACTATGTTGGCCCATGCTAAGGATACCAAGGGCGACACCTTGCAACAACAGGACCTTAAGAATACAATGTTGAATTGGATTGTGTTATATACTTGAGATGGAGATATTATAAGATTTTGGAGGTTTGGGATTGGATCAACCTATAAATGGGTCCTTGGATTCTTTTCTCTTACACAATCTAATCCACTATAAATTTTTGGGCGTAATGCCTACATAACTTGTTTGTCACTTAGTACACATGCATCTAATAAAGGGTGGCACTAAGAAGTCCTTTTGGAAGCCTTCTTTGTACTAAGGGAACAACAATAACTTCCTTGATAACCATTAGATCCCTAGATTGATTTAACAAGATTGAAACATAGAAACACAAAATAGAAGATGTTGAATAACTATGCCTGATGCAAACTAACACTCATGCCAATTGAATAAGTGATGTTTACATGATCAAATATGTAGATGCGAGATGATACTAATCAATAATAAAAGTGACTTAGGATCATGTGCTTAAATACATAACACTACGCATGCAATTTGAAACTTTTGGTGTGCATGTTGAGAAGTATCAACTATATCCTAAGATTATTGACCTTGGACAATAAAAAATCTAAAATTTGGAACATTGAGATTCAATTGTATCCACAATCAAAATCATATTTTAAACTGGAGGATTTTATATATTTGAACGTTAATTGCCAATTAAAATGAATGTGTACAGAAAAACAATTAAAATCCTGAGAGCGTCCTCATGAAAACTCTTATATTTTGATAGTTTTTCTCTATTGTTTGTCTTAAAATGAATGTGTACAGAAAAACAATTAAAATCCTGAGAATGTCCTCATAAAAACTCTTATATTTTGATAGTTTTTCTCTATTGTTTGTCTTATGCCCTTTGTTTTCTCTTGAACTCTTATATTTTGTAAAAGACTCTACACTTTTCATAGCATATTCAAAAATTGTGTACTCCATGGCAAGAACATACGAAGCACGTTGCAGAAATGGTTGTCCTTCTTAACAGGGCCACATCTTGAAACTCGCAAACATACAGGGTAGGTTGATGGCAACGTCTACCCAGCCCCAGGAATGCACCGGGGAATGGGTGCCATGCCATGCTTCCACATACATGCCTGCCTACGGATAGTCGCTGCCTCTCCAGTGTTGTCAAATCAACTGAGCGCCGCCATCTTCCGAATCTGCTGTTTGATGGGATTTGCAAGTACTTGCCACTGATAAATTTTTCTATTTATATTTTGTTTAATATTTAAAAAAAATACATTCGATAATTTTTTTTAAAAAATCTTGTGGAATATATTCTTAATAATCTCTTCTTTTTATATCTTTCTTAAATAAGAGAATGTGGAATATATTTTTTTTAAGTATATATATGCATTTAATATACTTTATTTATTTTAATTATTTTAAAAGTGATAATTAATGTATATGAAGATTTTTTAAAATTTGTTAAATAATAGTTTAATTATTTTTAGATTAAGATATATATGATAGTAAGCATATTTATATCTTTTTTTTAGTATTTTTGTATAAATAATATGTATATGTATGATTCATTTAATTAAATATAATGTACATATATCATTTTGTTATTTTGAAAGTAAATATGAAATCTAACTAGTCTTATTAAGAAAGGAAATTAAAAAAGTAAAAATAATGCATTCCTTACATGTGACACACATTCCCACAAATTTGGAGTTACTAAAAAGTTGGAACGATTACGAACTCAACCACAAGTTTATTATTGTAGTAAAAATTAATTATAATTAATATATTATTTATTTTATCAAAGCAATCATCATTTATTAAAATAAACAATCGTTTTGTGAATAATTAATTTTTTTTTAAATTATTAAAGTAAAGTGTTATTTTATTTTAATATTTTTTAAAAGTTAATTATATTATTATTATATAAAAAAAACTATTTATCTTAAAAAATAAAAAATAAGCTCACAACTTTTTATTATTTATATTTATATTTATTTTATTTGCACTTTTCACAAATCACAACAATATTTTTTAATATGATTTAGACAAATTAGAGTACATAGCCATTTTAGATGCCCCTTAATCTTAAATATCTTTAAAATTTATTTTTTTAAATTGTCAACTATGAATTACAAAATATAAAACAGATAATTAATATTTGAAATATCAATTACTATATTTTGTTTCTTATTAATTACTTTTATTTTGAAAATATATTAAATTTTTTAATTAAATGTCTTCTTAGTTTGAATTATGAAATAAGAGGTTTAATATTTTTTATACAAGTAGACTCAAGATGGGATAGGCCTAACAACAAGGTTCAAAGAATGAGACATAATTGTCAATTACAAATTATGAAAACTCTAAGCCCGCAATTCTTCTTCAAAACAAACTAAGGGAAGTTGTTAAATTATCAAAAGATGAATTTGATTTTAATGTGAAGAGTTGAGTCTATAACATTAAATTTTCTTATAAGATAAGTTAAATTGAAAAGAGCATTCAATTTATATAAAATGTTCTATTGAGATTCTATGGAGTTAAGGTTATCACTCTCAACAATTACTACTTTAAGCTAAAGTAATAGAAATTTAAACAATGGTTGTAAGGACTAAGTTTATATCAATATTTAAAAAATTATTAAACATACAAATAATTTAAATAAAAACACAAGCTCTTAATAAAATTACAAATAAAATAATAATTGAAAGAAAAGTGTCAACACTTAAAAGTAAATTAAAATGTTTATACGAATCAATTTTATGTCAATTTTAAAATTTATTAAGAGTAGAAATTTTTAATGGTAATCATATAAACAATTTAAATAAGAGAACAGCCACTAAACATTAAATTAATCAAAATTATGAGGATTAAATTTAAATTATTCTTCAAAAATTATTAAACATATTATAGAAATGTAATATTTGATAAACATATAAATAAATTATATAAAAAGATAAACATTAAATACAATTTAAATTGACAATCATAAAAATTATTTTTAAATATCTTTTACAAGATTATTAAATATAAAAATTATTTAAAGAAGACTATAATTTTATAATTTTATAATATTAATATTTTTTAAAATAATATTAACTGTGAATACAAATACAATTCAAATAAAAAGTATTAAAAAATTAAATCATTTTTAAAAAATTATTAAATATAAAAATAGTTTAAAAAATCAAGGTTGGATATTTTTAAATATTTTTATATTTAATAATTAAACTATTATTTTTTATTTTCTTTCAAAATTATTTTATTATATAAATTTAAAAATACTATATCTAATATTATATTATATTCAGAGATAATTATTCTTTAAAAATATGAATATCTTAAAATATTCTAATTTTATTTTATTATCTAATCTTTTCAGAAAATAAAATAATGAAAAATAAAATAGAGAAAAAAATACACAGTTAATGCACATGACACATCAATAAAAAGTAAAAATTAGTTAAAAAAACTAAAAAGTAAAAATTAATTTTAAATCGTTTCCACTGCAGATCACAGCACTGACAGAACTGAGAAAACTGTTATAGTAAGTACGGTGGGAAGATGCATGAAGGCATGTGGCATCCATGCCACGGTGCATTCCTGGGGCTGGGTAGCCACTGCCGTAGGTTGATATTGGTCCAGTTGCACTGAGTTGTTATCGTCCTTCCCGAGCTTCTTGCAGTAATAATTTCGTGTGTACCTTTAGTGTCCGATCAATCCCCCCTATTTAACGTTTGTTATCATAGGATTTGTGGGGCCCTGGCCTTCTGAGCAGAACTGGAGAGTTAGATGCCTCATCTTAACTGTAAACTGATGTCCAGTGGGAGTGAGGCACATATTTCATGCACAGTGCTTGGGATGCTATTCCACGCAATAAGAATGTGCAATGTGTAATAATCTTAGATATTCGATTGGGACATATCTGAGCTTTTAATACAGGAGGGAGGGGAGTTGGAGGCTTACAACTTACAGGGGGCGTAGCCATTAATATGGAGTCCTTCAGACTGTCCTGAAATTATGGTAATGATCTTTATCCATCGTATGGGTTTTAGCGCGCGTTGAACGTGCCGTAACACCACAATTAAGTGGATCACGGATTTGTTGTCACCTAATCGATAGCTACTTTGTGTATTGTATTCAATGAACATTTGGGTTTGTTGGTATCGTACGCAGCTTGTGGAAAAACTGTTTGAAATATTATTATCGGATGAGAAAACATCACATGGACCTGTTTAACTTGTATTATGGTGCTGGTTGGTTAAATGGTCCATCGTGATTTTAGAAAGTAGTTGAATGATATATACAATGAGTGAAGTGTTTATATTATTTATTATTAATGAGATTCATTAAAAGAAGGTGGTGGAAAAGATCATATCTTGAAGTTCAAATGGTGTAAAATTTGAAGTTAAAGTTAGTGAGGTGGTCATAGTTATATCACTTGAGGGTGGTTGAGGGTCCTTATCATATAGTTTTCTTCCATATATCACAGAGGTACAAATCATCCAAAGTGCGTTCTCATGTAGAAACAACATTATATTTATCTTTTTCTTGTGGTTGTGGAATGAACAAGTGAAATGGCTAGATCAAGCCAATGAAACTAAACCAAATTGTCCATCTAGCAAGCCCACAACCACAAACTAGGAGAGGCAAAATGAGAGTGAAAGGGCTAAGACCACCCACAACTAGTTTTGCCCTTAGATCATCATGTAGGGAGCTAAGAAGCATGAGTGTACATCATTGTCACCATGAGAAGATTAGCTACATCCATGTCAACAACCATGAGGAGGGGATTGATCCCTACTAAAAGCTAAGTCAGTGACACCTTAGCAATTGCACAAGGGACATTATCCCAATGATCAAGAAGCACATGTACATGTGCTAATTCAAGTGCAACTTTGTTGACTTGCACCTAAATCTACATAAGCACATTAGAGCATATTATAGACTTAGTATAAAGTAAAAAGTGAGTATCAACAAAATAAGTGAAAAAGATAGAAGCATTCTTGTCTTTCCAAATGTTAAATAGAATCTCCACCCTGAAGGCATATTAAATATGGGTAAACTTGGCAAGTATTTTGGACCAATCCCACAATATAACCATATATTAAGAAAAAGGTTCATGCTTAAAAGGCCTAAAAAGTCATGAATATAATTCCATGTAGATTGAACTCTAGGACAAAACCAAAAAAGATGTTTGAGGGCCTCCTACTAGCCACAAAAGGGACAATGGGGATTGTTAACCTCTAGATGAGACAATTTGGCACCAATGGGGAGGCTTTGATAGAGAATGCACTAGGTGAAATAGGCTAACTTCAACTCGAGAATAGCCAACTAAACAATCTAGAACCTGCATTGCTAAGAACTTGGTGGATACTAAAGTAGCTATCTTTGGTTCAATTTGGGCACCATGTGAAGGTGAGCAAAGAGCCAAACATACTCTTTGTGAGGCCTATAAGAGAAAAATGGTGTATTATGATACCATTTCCAATCTTCTCACCAAGGTTTGAAACTTCGAACCCCAATCTTATGAATCATAATAGGAGGCACTAAGCCAATGATTATCTGGTAAGTTTCAAACTCTTGATCAACTAACTTGTATTTAACCTTAGCTTTTGGCCAAGAAATAAAATTAATGCTCACCTCAAAAAAAAGGTTTGGGTGGATTTTTACCCCCTAAAAATATTTCAATGCATGGACGCAAGGTGTCAAAGCCAAAGGGCAATCTTGACAAGCTGTAATTTAAGACTCACTAAGAAGGGAACAAATCTAAGGAATTGTTGCAAAGTATCTTCTCACTCAAGAGAGTTATCTTGAACTACAAAAAACTACTCATAGTGAAAATAAAAGCTTATTGAGTATTTCAAATATCTATCGAGATTTGGTGTCCTTTTATTATCTAATGGCTTGAGAAGTGTTGTGAGAATGCAAAACTTTTAAAATTTCTTTAGAATATTTTTGGACAACCTTAAGCCAATGAAGGAAAATTTTAGTTTAAGCTCCTCTAGCTAGGTGGCTATCTTCAATCTACTTATGTTGGTGAAGCTTGGTAACTCACAACTATAAGGCAAGATTAAAGGATTGAGATTCCAAGATAGTGGAAATTTGGTGGAGCTCTAAGGTGGTAGCCTCATAAGAGCAACAATGAAACCTTTCCAAATAGAAGCCATAAATGAGGAGGAAGAAGGAGGTATGTAAATAAGAGTACAATTCCATTAGTTAGTCAAGCTCATTTTCTAAGTAGCATAAGGCTTAAGATTCCAAATATGTCATATGTAAGCTAGCCTGGGTTGATGAGTCAAAAAATATATGTTTAAGAAGAATTTATTATTGCTCACCTTGGATTTAGAAAACTATTATTCAATATAAAACCATATGGGAGAATAATTAGAGAGGATAGCATTTGACAAGGGCTCTACTAGGAAAGGAAAACAAATAGCAAATGATAAAAAATGTTGTGTATATACACCTAAAATTGACCACAATTTTTAATCTTCATCCTTTTCTAGCTATTAATTAAATAAGTACTATCTATTTAATTAATTCATTTATCCCTTGGCCTTTATCCTTAATCAAGCTTCATCAAAGTCATACTATTCATGATATAAAATCTTCCCTAAGTTTGATACCCCAACATTGATATTAGAGTTCCTCTATCTTCGATACCCCACCTATGTATTAGACTTATCCCAAGTCTAATACCCCAACAGTGGTATCGAAGTTCCTTCATCCATGATACTCTTCCTAGGTATCAAATTTATGCATATTCCTCTACCTCCCAAATCTCTAATAAAGCCTTCCAACTACTCTAAAACCCTTATTTAAGCATGTGACCTCTCTCTCACATGTGAGAAGACACTTATCATGTTTATCTTCCAAATATTTCACTCTCACGTAAGTGAGAAGACTCATCCCCCACCATTGCATTTGGTTAAACAAATCTTATTCCTTAATATTTCTTCGATCCTCTCCATCCTTAAGTGCATCAATTTAGGGTGACACTTGGCATCTACTTCTCAACCCTAAACTCTCAATTATTGTCAACCTTTGATCTTCAAATCAAATCCTAGCCATCTAATCCTCACTAAAGAAATCTATAAATCAAAGGCCTTCAAAGCCATTTTAAGAATCATAAATCCATATTCTATTGTTATGTTGTTCATCAAATCTTTCATTTTCTTCCTACAATCATTTTGTTGGTTCACTGAGTAACCACATTCCTCTATCATTCATTAATTCATCGAAAGACCAAATCAAGAAAACACCCAAGGTGTAGTTCCTCTTCTACTCATTTTGAAGGAGAATTCAAAAAGAAAAGGTAGAAGATTATTTATTTATATTTAATCACCATTTCACCTTCTATTTTCTAGTTTCTTCAATTTGATCCTCTTAGTCTACCAACCTAGATCATTTTGTTGAGATTGTATGAGACTCTAATGCCCAAGTCCTAGAATCACACCTCCAACCTATCCTTTGCATAACACTATTGTTGCATGATTTTATCATTTTTCTCCCAATTTTCCTACTCATTTGTCCCAATTTATTCTTTGTCGTGCAGGTATTTTCTCTCCTTTCATCCATTTTTATTATTTTTACCATTTTTAACCAATTATTTTATAGGACTAGCATGTTGTGTGTAGACTTTCTCCATGCAATTTTACACCTTTACCTTCCAACATGGCACATATTTTTTGACTTTTATGCTCATTTTCTCATGATTTTCTCTCATTTTTCCAAGGTTTATCATTGTTTTCATCTATTTTTATTATTTCTAACCATACTCTCCTAAGATTAACTTGTTTCTCTACATGTTATTTTTTCCCACATGATTTTGTGCATCTACCTTTGCACCCTGTTGCGAATTATTTTTACCTCCACCCACCTTTTCTACTCATTTTCTCACAATTTATTCTTTGTTGTACAATTTTTTAATCTATTTCCATCTATTGTTCCCATATATAACTTCTATTTTGAAAGGATTCATATAAATAATTGTACGATTTTTCATCTTCCTCAATCACTATCTAGCTTGGCACCTTTGCCTTGCATCTCAATACTTTTGCATCTTAGCATTTTTACCTTTTTTTAGTGCCCTTGCTCAATAAAAAAATTGTTCCTTATTTTTAGGATTTTAATAATTTATATTGATTATTTTATCAGATAATTCATGTTTGTGTAGCTTACAATCACTGTCTAAAGACATTATCGTTAAACTACTAACATATTTGTATTTGTATCTACGTTTATAGAAGGCTAAATCATTTTCTTCTAGTCTTAGTTGCACACTTCACTTTAACAGTTAAAGAATTACTTGTTGTGACTTTTCAAGTGACTAGTGTGTATGCTCTCCTCTTATTTCTTTTCTTTTATTTTTCATCCCAAGGAACCCTTCATGTGTATTCTCTTCCCTTGCACTTAATATGATCTTGGGTAACCAAAAATACTTGAATCAATCACCCTATGGGATGAACCCACCTCTAGCATCTTGGTGGAGTATAAAAAGTGTGGATGAATAAAACATCATATATTTTGGAAGTGAAATATTGTCAATTATGATAAGGCCCCAAGAAATTTATACCTTGGGGAAGTGAAAGAGAAGGGTGGGTTACCCTCTTCCCCTAATCGTTTGGCATCTTCCCCTTTCATCTATATGATTTAGTCTCATGTACCCTTGAGGTATATTGAGGACACACCTAGTAGCCTTGTTCATCCTATTTTAAGGCCTTTCATGTGTCTCATTTTGTTGTGCATCAGATACCAATTATGGTCAAGAAGTTACCCATACTATACTTTCAAGTTAGGGAGATAGAGTTTAACTTTAAAAAAGTATCAAAGGTAAGGAATGCATAGGTGACACATGAGCTTGCATTCCCTTGTTATCCATTAATTGATAAATAATATATTTGTGGGCCCACAAAATTTGATACACCTACTTTACTAAAACTAAGCTATTATTGTGCTTGGAGTGTTTTCTTGTAAAAATTATGCACTATTTCCTATCAATTTTTTTTTATTTGGTTTACATTCAAATCCACCCCTTATTCAAGAAAATAAACCTTCATCCATCTAAAATCAAATCTATTTCTCTAACTTCATCCCAAAATACAAACCTTCTCTCCTTTCCTTTCTTCATTCCAAAAGCATACCTTCCCTTCTTCCAACCCCATCAAGAATTAAATTTCATCCTTCAATATAGATCCAACCTCCTTAAAAAACCCTAAATATTTATTAATCCTCAAATCCCTCACCTTAATCCTAATCTTCCTCATCATCCCTCAAATCATCCAACCCGTAGTCTAAGCCTCCAACTCTAATCTAATTGAAATCATCTAATCCTCTCAATCTATCTCCTAACCCAAAATCCTTAATCATAATCCTCTAATCTCAATCAATTTCATCTTCTAATCCTAAACCTTTCCACCATCTAAATCATCAAATCATAATCCATTATATCCCCTTCTAATCCAAAATCTAATCCTTCAATCCAACTATCATCAATTAAAATATCCTAATCCCAAAATCTAATTTATAATCCACCCTCATCAAGTCAATCCCAAATATGATTCTAATCCAATATCTTAATCTACTTTCTCCATCAAACCTTTCCTCCACCCCTAATCAAATTGTTGAAAAATTAATTCTAATTCCTAAATCAAACCCCAATATTGAAACTCAAAGGTAATCCAAAGGTTGAACCATTCACCCCATATTCTCTCATCTAAATCCAACTTCATCTAACCTCAATAAATCATCCTAAACCATTTCATATAATTTAAATCTCAAACTTAACCTTCATTCTAATCCATAATCCGATTCCAATCATAGACCAAGCAATGTCTAATCCATCTTCTAATCCAAATCCTCATCTAATCCCAACCAATCCCATCATCCACATCATACATCTAATCTTACAATCAAAATCAAACCCCAAACCACTTCTATCCTAAGTACTCTATCATATCCAAAATATGATCTTATTCCATCCAAATTTGAACTTTGAGAAATCAATCCTAAGATATATTTATATCAAAATAAATCTTAAGATACTTCATCCATTCCATACCATCCAATTTATTCTAATTCAATTTCAAATTCAGTCCAATATCTTCCATTCCCTCTATATTTAATCATAATACAAATCCACAATCATTCCTCTTTTCCTTCATGATGATGATGAGGCTATCCTTTTTTATCATGATAATTAGATCCTTGTGGACCAATATGAACTCCCTCTACCCTTTAGATAATATTGCTTTAAAAATATTACAGAAATCCGTCAAAACCATGAGCCCCATAACACAAGCTCTTCCACCAACCTTAAATACATCATAGCTTACCTCTTTAGCCAAGATAAAGATTTAATGGCTAGGTACCTCCTCAATATTAGAACCAATATTCCATCTTCTCCCCTAACTCAATCCTCTAGTGTTCATCCTTCCCCTATCTTCGAAAATGGAAACCCATCCTTCATCCAAAATATTCTTCATTGTCAATCTCCATCCTACACACCCATCTCCAATCCCTCTCCAAGATCCATATCGTTATCCCCAATCCAATAACCCATTAAAGCCTTCACTTCTTATTCTAATTCCTGATCCCCAAAATACTTTCAATCTACACCAACCCAATCTTGAAATTCATCATCTAAATTCTTTGATGACTTCCTCCAAGGACTATTAACAAAGGATATAAATCCCCCATGCAAAAATATAGTTATGCAATCTCATCATATAATAGTCCTCCAATTCCTTAAATATACCAAATTCCTCACACCCATCAAATCCTAATTTAAAAAGAATAATAAATCCTTCCTCCATTCACATGTGCAACATAAATCCTTTACATTCAATGAAAATTTGGGTTGGTTGGTCTTGTATGCAACTTGTGGAAAAACTATGTTTGAAATATTATTATCGAATGTAAAATCATCACATGGACATGTTTAACTTGTATTATGGTGTTGGTTGGAATGGTCCATGGTAATTTTAGAAAGTAGTAAAATTACACATACAATGAATTAAATTGTTTATATTATTAATAATATTCATTGAAAAAAGATGATGGAAAAGCTCATATCTTGAAGTTTAAATGATGTTAAGCTCAAAATAAAAATATATAAAGTTAACTAGGTGACAAGAGTTATACCATTTGGGGGTGGTCCAGATCCCTAACATATAGTTTTCCCTATACATCAATAAGGTATAGATCATTCAAAGGGGGCTCTCTTTTAAAAACAACATCATCAAGTATTTATCTTACTCTTGTAGTTGTGGCATGAAGAAGTGAAATGGATAGAGCAAGACAACGAAGCTTGCTAGGATTGAGCTATCTAGGAAACTCAAAGCCACAAACTTGGGGAGAGGAAAAATGAGGGAAAAGGGGGTAAGACCACCCATGACTAGTTTTATCCCTATATTGTCATGCAGTGAGCTAAGAAGCATGAGAGTGTATGTTGCTATCACCATGAGAAAATTATCTACATACATGCCAACAACCACGAAGAGAGGAATGAACCCTACTAAAGACTAGCTAGTGACACCCTAACAATTGTGCAAGGGGAATTAGCCCAATGATCAAGAAACACCTATAGATGTGCTACTTCAAGTGTAACTTTGTTGGATTTCACCTAAATCTACATAAGCACATTAGTGCATATCATAGACATAGTATAAAGTAAAAAGTGAGTATCAACAAAATTAAGTAAAAAAGATGTAGAATTCATGTCTTTCCAAATGGTAAATAAAATTTCCACCCTGAAAGCATGCTAAGTATGGATAAACTTGGAAATTATTTTGGCCAATCCTTGAATATAACCTATCTTAAGAAAAAGGTTCATTCTTAAAAAATATTATGTGTGAAGACACCTAAAATTGGCCATAATCCTTAATGGACATAATATTAATTAAGTAAATACTATCTATTTATTTAATAAATTTATCTCTTGTCCTTTATCCTTAATCAAGCTTCATTTAAGTCTAATATCATTCAAGGTATTGAACCTTTCCCAAGTTTGATACCTCAACATTGGTATCGGATTTTCTCATATCCAATACCCCACCTAAGTATCAAACTTATCCAAAGTCTAATACCCCAACAATGATATAAAAGTTCCTTCATCTACAATATCAAAGGTTGATCTATTCCTTTACATCCCAAAACTCTAATAAATCCTTCCAACTACTCTAAAACCCTCCTTTAAGCTTGTGATCTCTCTCTCTCTCTCTTATGTGTGAGAGAACACTTACCAAGTTTATCTTCCCAATATGTCCTCACACAAGTGAGACTACTCATCCCCCACTATTATATTTGATCAAGAAAATCATATACCTTAACATTGATCCTCTCTATCCTTAAGTGTATCAATCTAGAGATGATACTTCGCATCTTTTCCTTGAACCTAATATCTCAATTGTTGTCAATATTTGATCTTCAAATCAAATCCTCACCAAATAAATCTATAAATAAAAGACCTTCCAATTCAATTTAATAATCATCAATTAATATTATATTGTTATGTTATTCATTTAATCTTTCATTTTCATCCTACAATCATATTTTTGGTTCAATAAGTAACCACATTCCTTTATCATCCTCCAATTTATCTAAAGACCAAATCTAGAGAGAACACATAGAGTGCACTTCCTCTTCTACTCAATTTAAGAGCACCCAAAAAGCAAAGGTAGAATATTTCTTATTTATATATAATCATCATTTCACCTTCAATTTTGCAGTGTCTTCATTTTGGCACTCTTAGTCTACTAACCCATATCATTTTTTTGATTTTTTGTAAAAATCTAAAACCCATCTTGGAATCACACCTCAAAAATTTCCTTTTCCACCTTCATCCTTTGTATGACACTTTTTTTGCATGATTCTAACTTTTCTCACAATTTTTGTGCTCACTTCTTCCAATTTCTTCTTTGTTGTGCATGTATTTTCTTTGCTTTTAATTTTTAACCAATTATTTTATAGGACTAATATGTTTTCTATAGGTTTTCTCCATGCAATTTTTCACCTCTTTCTCACAACATGGCCCACAATTTATGACTTTATGACCATTTTCTCATGTTTCTCTCATTTTTCGAAGGTTTTCCATGGTTTTCATCTATTTTTATTATTTCTTAACATTATTTTCTAGGGAACTAACATGTTTCTCTATAAATTTTGTTTCTACCACATGATTTTGTGCCTCTGTCTTTGCACCCAACTGTGACTTATTTTACCTCCACCCATCTTTTCTACTCATTTTCTCATAATTTCTTCTTTGTTGTACAATGTTTTTCTCTATTTCCATCTATTTTTCTCATCTCTAGCTTCTACTTTGTAAGGATTCATACAATTTATTGTAGGTTTTATTCATATCTCTATTACTATCTAGCTTTGCACCTTTGACCTACTACTCAATGATTTTGCACAATATGTAATATTTTCACAATAGACTCAACCAAACAAAATCACCTACAAAACCAAAAATAACCTTCCACAAGGGAATAGAAAGAGCTAAATGCTAGATTATACAATATAGTAGGATCCATAATGTACAAGATGATTCTTTCTTACATAGGAAAGGTGAAAGATATCGCAACATAGGACTATAACAAATGTCACAATCATATGACGTGAGGTATAACAATTAAATAAACTAAAAGTTCCCTTAGTAAACTTAACTAACTAAATGTAAATAGGACCTAGATGGGAACCACATAGTTAATATATCGATTCACACCAACACCCCCTTTAAGTGTAACTTAGGGAGGGACAAAAAATTTAAAGAATGCAAAGATGGATCCTAAGAAAAAAAACCTTATTAGGTACCCATGCACAAATTATCTCTCACAAATGGAGTAAAGAAGAAAAGCCCATAGGAATATCTAAAATAGATAAAATCATGAAATCAAACATGTATAAGTGATAGAATGACTCAACATGACCCCACAAGGACTAGATCCATCATGAATATGTAATCAATAATCCACCATGGGAGAGAAAGAGTGAGACTATAGATTCCCCATAAAGTAGTTCATATGCCAATGGTGAATGCATGAAAATGAATGTTGAAGAATGCCAAAAACTAACAAACAACATTTATCCCCTTGGGAAGAAAATAAATAAATAATGTACAAAATAAACTCAAATTCCAAAAAGAGAGATAAGGGAGGAAGTCTCATGATAGTTTCCTCTAAAAACAACTCAAGTTTATGTTAAAATCCAAGATCACCTGCATGCAAATGGATACCTGTCACATGCAAAAGACATGCAAAACCAAGAAGATGTTCTGCAAACCTCAAAGTGTAAAATGCATTATCAGAATCTCAGTTATTACAAAGAGATCAATCCTTATGAAGGAGATCAAGAAACCCTAAAAGGGAAACCCTAAATGAAACCTAGTGTGCACACTTAATAATTAATCAATTATTAATGTGCCTAAGTTTAGCTTAAGCAACTAAAGGAATAAGTGACTTAATTAATTAACCAGTATGATATAATTAATTAAGTGTAATAAATTATTACTCTAACACCCCCCCTTAAGATGAACTTAGGAAGAAGCTAAAACACTAGAATAAGATGCATGCAAGAAAAGATGGGTCCCGGCAACTAGGCCTGATCAGGTACCCATTTACAAATACAAGAAAGAGGTAGAGGAGGAAAACCCAGTGGGACAAAACCCCCCTACAATGATATGACATGCTGCAAAGAAGCACTGGAAGAACACTGTAGAGTAACACTGGAACCGCAATCTGGCAAGCAAGGAAAGATACTTCTGTCTACAAGAAACCATATCGGAATCATAATGATGCAACAGCAGACCCGATGCCACGGAACAGTCGAAAACTCCAAACGGGAACAACTCTGGAATCTATGAAGCAGCAGTCGATTATTAAATGATGTATCACTGAAAATGAAGTGCAATGATGCAAGAAGCACTCTCCCAACTGTCAAAATATCCAAGTAATCTCCAAAACACCCATCGGGTCAAATCTGGAATAACAAAAAACTTGTGACAGATACAGAAAAAAGTGCATGGACAGCAACATAGAGCTCCTCAATACCTTTCCAACTCCGCAAAGATAGCGAAAATCGGAGATCGTGGCAAAAATTTATGAGCTCGGAAGCATAAAAAGTACATCTGACTTCAACCAGCAATAAATACAGTAAAACAGGAAAATACTGAAAAATAAACTACACCAAATGAAAGTGCTCGGAACCAGCTTTCCGGCGATATCTCGTTTGCCCGATTTCGATACCGTATGCCCAAGTTATGCCAAAAACAAAAAAACTGCTCTTTTAGGGCAAACTAGGGTTAGGAGGGGCAAGGAGGGGCCGTACAGACGCTGACGTTATGCTGACGTCAGCGGTTCACGGGCATAAATTTGACGGCCTGGAGGCCGTCGTCGCAAAAATCCGGCCCCCCTGCAAAAAAAATTTGGCTCCTGGTCACCCATGTGACCGTGGGTGCAGAAATGGGGGCTGGGCGGAGCCCCTGGTTCTCCATGCGACCGGGCGTTGTGGACAGGGAGCCCTCAGGGGCTGAGCAGGGTTGGCGGCCGGATGGGGGAGCCACCGGCGGCGGTGGCGGGCCAGTGGCCGCCCGGTGGCCGCCCGGTGGCGGGAGCCGTTTAAACTGGAGGCACCGGCATAGAACCCGAGATCGACCTTTTTTTATTTATTTTTTTCGATTTTCGTGCCTCGTGAAGCGTGCTGGGGAGGCCGTACGGCTTCCCTAGCAAAAAAAATTTGCCTCAGAAACCAACTGCTCAAAAATGGACGATTTGACAGGCGTTTCTAGGGTTTTGGGGCGCTGCGAACGCGATGGCGACGTCCGTTTGAGCCCATAGTGTCCCAAAAATTTGGCTACCCCCAAATCTTGCAAAAAACGATGCCTGTGGAAACCCTTGCACTTGAAACTCACTGAGAAGCCATATCTTCAGATCATGAATAGGCAGCGGCAGGTCTGGAGCTCTGATACCATGTTAGAATCCAAGATCACCTGCATGCAAATGGATACCTGTCACATGCAAAAGACATGCAAAACCAAGAAGATGTTCTGCAAACCTCAAAGTGTAAAATGCATTATTAGAATCTCGGTTATTACAAAGAGATCAATCCTTATGAAGGAGATCAAGAAACCCTAAAAGGGAAAAACCTAAATGAAACCCTAGTGTGCACACTTAATAATTAATCAATTATTAATGTGCCTAAGTTTAGCTTAAGCAACTAGAGGAATAAGTGACTTAATTAATTAACCAGTATGATGTAATTAATTAAGCGTAATAAAATTATTACTCTAACAGTTTCCACATGTCAAAATCAAAGGATGTCATAATGAAATGGGGTTAAATCAACCCAAAAGCATGTGAAGGATCATGAATAAAAGTATCCGAAGAAAATATGATGTGATAATAGTTATGTTGTAGCTATCATCAAAGAGGAAATGCATATCCTCAAGTGTCTCCTCCAAATTTTTAAGATGTGACTCACAAAAAAAACTATAATACCTATCAAGAAGTCATCTTGTAAAGTTGAATTTAAAAGACTAGAATGATCCTATTGAATTTAATTATTAGAAACCATGGAAAAAATTAACTCTAAATAATTACAAGATAAGTGTGAACCCCTAAACCTGCAAATGCACAAAGAAGTCAAACATTGTTAGTGTTAGTTCAAGAATGCATGTAAAGATTTGAGGAATTCCCCATAAAATCCACCTATTAAGCTAAAATTAGGAAAATAAAGAACATGAAACAAGAACTTGAATGAAATCCTAATCAAGCAAATGAGTTAAAGATCTTATGGGGGGAATTGGTGCCAATGATATGTTGCAATTGGCCCTTTCCCAATTCCTAATTGCAATGCTTGATTGAATGAGAGAAATGGTCAAATCTCCAAAGAGATTTGAGCATAACCTTGATACAAAATATGAAATGTTGTGAATGCTTGGTTGAAGTGGGCAAAATTAGTTCTCAATTGTAGAGAGTAACTTTGCATATGAGTTGTGGATGAAGATTGAGGAGAAGAGTCTCCAATTTATAGATTTCAAAGATTAGAAGAAGAGTGAGTTTGAGCAATGTGGGATCAAAGATCATAAAATGGCATTGTGCCACTTGTCCACATGTGATTGGATGAGGAATGTGCAAGTTTTGGCCACTGTGCCAATAAATGCAATTAGGTGGCATTTCAAACTTGAGAAATGACATGTTGAAGAGGGAAAAGGAATGGAGTTATTGTCACTTGGCTCAAGGTCAAGGACATGTAAGAGGATTTTAATGCCTTGTTGGAAGGACCAAGTCCACTTGGACTTTTTGAATTTCAAAAGAGGAATATTCCCTTTTTGATGCCTTGTGAGAGAAAATAGGGGATTTAATAAATCAAAGTAATTGATTTATTGTGCAAGTTGCATTCTCTAGAAGATTTTAGTGAGAAGGATTAAGTTAAACATGGATTTGATTAACTTAATGAAGAATTAGGTGATGTGACAATTTAGACTTAGATTTATGAATTGATTTAAGTCAGAAATTGAGAGGAAATGATTCATTAAATAAATGATTTGATTTATTTAATAAAGGAGAAATGTGTTAGATTAAATCAAATAAGGTTTAATTCATTTAATTTAATAAGAGGACTTTAGAGAATTTGATCAAATAAAAAGATTTATTTAATTAAACAACAATGCAAGGTTGATTAAATTAAATTGATTAATTTAATCATTGAAAAGAGAAGACTTAATTCAATAAATAATGATTTATCGAGTTAAGGGATAGAATGCTGAGAACGTGATCTAGTAGGAAATGTTGTTAGTAAATCGGGATCAGGTGTGCCATAACGAATTTGTACATTTTTCATGTCTACAATAAGTGCATGGGACCTTAAAATAAATATCAAGAACACCAAGGTTCAAGTGACCAAATTTCTACTAATTTTTTTAATTTACTCCAGATACATGATTGTGAGTATTGGTTAAAGGAACTACATTATCATTAGGGAGGAATGTGAAAAGGGGTACAAGTGAGATGCAAGATGAATCACCTCCAAGAAAATGACCTCTCTACTCTCCAAGTCCAATATACCAATGAATCATGTTTGAATTCAACAATCTTCCTTGCTCCACCATATACAATCTGATAGATGGAAAGGAGATTGGTTGAGAAAGATGAAACAAAAAGTAAATAATTGAATGTGCCTTCTCACATGCCAATAGATCTTCCCCCACAAACATGTGTATGTTTGGTTCCCCATCAATATGTGTGGTAAAGTACAAGGTGCAAACTAATTGTTAGTTAAGTCATACTGCAATGGCCTAGATTTTACCAACATATTTGGGATTATGCATGAAAAGGTTTGGTAAATAAGAATAAAAGGCTTAGTAAAGGAATACAAAATGCTCAAATTTAGCTCTTATCTTTGTAGACGTGTAAAAATGACCTAACACATATCACACATCATGAATGACATTTTTCAATTAATCAACATCATTATCATTAATATCACTACATTTCACATCATTTACATCAAAAACCCTATTTTTCTCTATTAATTGAATAATCTTTAAATTATTTAATTAATTCACTATTTCATCATTTATCTAACTTTATTCCTCTTGATTAATTAAATAATACAAATTATTTAATTATGTCGCTAATATACCCTATTCTCCTAAACCAGTTAAATTGTTATCACTTAATAGTTTAATCAAACCAATTTCCCCTTTCTAAACTTGGATAATTAAATTAATTATTCAACACCATTCAACATAGTCAACAAACATAGTTGTGTAAAGGGTACAACACCCTGTAAATGCTACTTATTTTATCAAAAACATGGTCAACAAAAAAATATAACATTATTTGTTAAAGTCAAACATGACTTGCATGTTCAACTCAAATATAGTTAATTAATTCAATTAATTAAATATCTTTACCCCATTTGTGATTGAGCAAATCAAGACCACTGATTCCTCACTCTAAAAAGTTGACTAACTCATCTATATTCAATTCTTCTAACCTCTCAATCTATTTCCTCAATCCCACTAACCACTCAACCTGCTTTCCCAATCACACAGATTATGCAATCTAAATCCTCTACTCTTTCTAATCTAATTCCTCTCAATGGTTCTCAACTGTTGATCAAGATATTTTATTACAAAATCTTGATCGTTCATCTCAAAATAGGAAATCTATAAAACAATCCTCTACCTTCTCACAAATCATCTAGAATTTATATAGCGAAGCGTTGCACAACTGATTCTTGAGCGCACTTGAGAATTGCTATCGTCACATTCTAGTTCACCATTTATGCACGTTCTTGAAGCTTTTGCAACAACACAAATGGAGGCTATGTATTGAATCAAGCAATCTAACATTCAAATGTCAATGCAAACACAAATCCAACATGGGATGGTATAGATAATAAATTTTTGAATTCAGTTTATGTTATTGTAGGATTGCAATGTTTTATTTCATTATTTCAGAGCTTCATTTCATGAGTATGGGTTTTGAGATCTAATATTGTTTGAATTAAGTTTGTTTAATTCATTATCTGTGTTTTCCTATTTCTTTATTCCCCCCTTACGATATTCAACATGCCCAGTGGGACCCTAGGTCCTTAACATTAATGTTCTCTTTGATTTTTATAAGAAATTGTAGGTTCTCAGTTGCTTTTGCTAAAATTTAAATGTTTTTGCTTCAAACCTGAATATGCTTGTCTCTTTTGTTTGCTCGCTATTGACCTAAATTGGGCCACTATTCACCTAGATAGGGTTGTTATTGATCTAAACTTGAGTGTTATTAACATTTTTTAGGTTGCAAGTTTCTGAACACTAACATTTACAAGGGCATTATTGACCTAAAACTTGTTCACTATTGCAAGAAACATGGCCACTTTTGCTGTATTTTTTTCTTCTAAAGTTGTCAAGCTTGTAAAACTTCTTTTTGATTTCACAGGTTTACATAACACTAACGTTTGACTGTTTGGTGTGTTTGGGAAGTTTCTAACAATTTATTGTGCATCCCTTGTACGAGTATGGCGCATATTTTCATGAGAACGACTAACAATTTTATTTTAGGGTCGACAAACACTCCGAGTTTATTTTAGTGTCAAAAGCTTTCTTAGTTAGAAAAAAATTCAAATTGGTGTTTAAAATTGTACCCACAACTTACACATCTCAATTGATGTTTAAAAATTGAACAAGCCAACTCTCATTTTCAATTTGGTGCTCATAAAATTGAACAAGGCAACTCTCATTTTCAATTCGGTGGTCATAAAATTGACCAAGGTAACTCTCATTTTCAATTTAGTGCTCATAAAATTGAACAAGGCAATTCTCATTTTCAATTTGGTGCTCATAAAATTGAATGTTTTTCATTTTGACCAATTCCTTTTATTTTTTTGACATACAAATGCATTTATTTTGTTGACGATCAAACACATTTAATTTTTTTGATCATATTAATATGGACAAGGAAATTAGAAACACTCAACTTTGGTGCTTAAAATTGAAAAAATCCTTTTTGATTTGCACATTGCTATATATTTTTCCTAAAGTTTCAAACACTTTTGAAATTGGTGCACTAAAAAATGAATTGATATCTTCACATTTAAAAATTTTAGACTTAAAAATAAACTGCGATGAATTGTATACTGTGTTCACGGTGATTAGCAAGACAAGTGTGTATCTTCCCTCCTGCATCTTTTGATGATCTTGGGTGATGAGAAACACTTTGGGATTTTGCATTTTTTTATTGGTCATCCATTTTCTTTTTAGGATAAGTGCCTACTAATGAGACACATCTCGTAATGCAGATCTCATTTAAGAAACTCTTAAAACAAGCACGTTTATTGATGGGCTATATAAAACGTGGCGAAATTGTATGGAAAGTAGCTTCAATATGTGGTGGGAATAACATACCGTGCCTCATCCTCATAAGGACATATGGGCCAGGAAGGAATGGCTAAAGTCTTAAGTGGCTTACATTTGATCTATACATCTTGGTATTCACGGTTGTCACTAAATACCTTATTTTTAAATGCCATCCTCGCTTTTCGAAACATTCTTTGAAAGTGGTGCATCAAAACTTTTCTTCTGATAAGTTACTTAACAAGTTGAATTTATGGTTTACTCCATAAGTTGCATGTAAAATAATCTCTTTGGGGCATGAGGTAAGCCTACCTCAAAGAAACATACCTACTTAGGATTTTTTAAATGATTATCTTCGAGCTATATTATTGGATTTTAAATCGTTTGTTGTTCTTTTTATCACTTGTCAAAATATCAAAAAAATCATTCTCAAAACAATCAAATCCACCAAACATCTCAAAATTATAAACTTATCAAAATTGTTGTCAAACAAATACTAGAAACAAAATTGAATAGTCACTATTGCAAATTTTTCTACTGCTATTGACCTAAAAGTTGTCCGCTATTTCTCAGAATGGTCACTTTTTTTTTCTTTGTTTAAGATAGTCACTATCAAAAGAAGGACGCTTTTGAAAAATAGGAACAATTTTTACCTAAACAGAGTCTCTATTGAAAACTTTGCCACTATTGTTCCAAACATTATCGCTATTGAACTAAAACTTGCTTGTTGTTGCGCATAAATTTCACTATTGTTGCCTTTGGTTTTTGAAATCCACTATCAAAACAGAGTCACTTTTTCCAAACTTGATCACTTTTGTCAGAAATACTATTGATATAAAATATTACCACTATTGCCCTATTTTTTGGTGCAAATTATAAAATTAGTCAAATCATCCCTCCTTTTAAAAATGAAAACAATCAAACCTCTAAAACAATTCATATCCACATCTTCCCATATCTATTTACACATCAAAACAAAATCAACCTAGTTTTAGGATTCAAATCAAACACCAACTTGGATTATTCCTTTTCTCTCAATTTCTAATATATTAACATTTTCTTGCACCTCAAGGCTAGTTCAAGTAGATATTCAAACATATCCTCTAGAAAAACAAAGTAAAATATTGGTCCAAGTTTTCTACACTTTGAATCTCAAAAGTAACATCATCTCCAAACATCACTCATACTTTAGGGTCTTCAAAATCACAATCCATAACAATCCATCAACACCTTTGTCCAAAAGGTTTTATTTTTCATCATTTTTTGTACATCATACTTTTTAAAACAAAAAATCCCCCAAAAAACATCATTCCATTCCATAGTTAGCAGTCACAAAAATTCAACTAGGTTTCAGAATGTTTATGAAAGCCACAAGATCTCAACACGGAAAAAAGATGGAAGCCAACAAGAGTATCTCAACAACACCAAAAACAAGCATCACCAATGAGGAAACCTAACCATGTGGTTATAAACCAAGTGACCTTACAACTCCTCAAAGAGAACCCACATTCAAGACAACACAAAACCAACCACCAAGTGATGAGGAAGTACTCCTTAAGCACCAAGAAGGACTTGATAGACAAAAACAACCTCATGATTCTCAAACTTACACTATAGAAGAAGAGGATAGTGACAAGGAACTTACTAATGAAAGAATCTTAGAAAATTCCCAAAATCCTAAGATGCAAAAACTTATGGAGAAAATTCTTGGGATAAATGCAAAGCAATATTTTCTCACTCACAAAAGTGGTGCTAAATTACCCATTGACTTCAACGTGGACATGCTAAAAGATCCCAATCTTATTCCACTAGGAGATCAAATAGTGGTTAGAAAAATTCTAAAACCAACCATAAATCCCAATATACCACCATTGTTTTCACAAAATAATGATCAAACACAACCCATGGATAACCCATTGTTTATAATACCATCCCAAATTGAACAAGCAATTGTGGCACAACAATATCAAGGAAATGCACTCCAAAACATGAGACAACATAACACTATGAAAAACATATTGAAACCTTCCAATTGTTAGGAATAAGGTGTCTCAACCTTGGATAATTCCTATTCTTATTATTTGTTTTGTAAAATGTATTTCTTGCAAATAATGTAATTAAGTGTGAGTGTACATGTCTAGTTTGCATGTTGATGTGTCACTCCACTTAATGTGTCGGCATCTTGAATTGTGTGTAAGGAGATCATGGCTGAAACGGTTATGACGGATTCCTATGACACGTAAGAGCTATGTCTGGAAGATTCAATGACAGGTGAAGACATGTGGCAATTGATAAAGTTGAGTACTGTACACTCTTCCACGATAGTGGGGTTCGGGGCATGGGAGTTCCTATTTTCTCGGAGAATGGTAAAACCCTAATACAGTTATCTTCGGAAGTTGCCCTAAAAGGGAAGCGCATGATATAAGCGTTTTTTAGGGTTGCGAAGATTTGTGATGTGAGTGTATTGTTGGAACGTTTTTTCATGCTGCCGCATTTTGTCTTCAAGAGTTGGAAATCTCCTGAAAGAACTTGCATTGCAAGTGTGTTGTAACCGTTGTGTTGAAGATAATACATTGTGCAGGTTTTGGAGTGCTGGGGTTTTTTACCGAAAGGTTTTCCCCAGGGTAAATCATTGTGTCATTCTTCATTTTCTGTATGTATGGTATATTGCTGCAATATCTTTGTTAAGTAGATTAACGAATCTGAAATTGTAAGGGTTTAAAACGAATTTGCACCATACTTTCCTTAAGAGATTAGTGTAGGAAGCTGTTTCCGCACCTGAGTTTCCTTACAAGTGGTATCAGAGCCTGATCAACTTTTGATCCTAGTTGTTGGGTAGGGTTTTTTGAGCTAATCTCAAGTTGAGTGGGAGTTTTTTTGTGCAGAGCATTCTGAATCTTATTTGCAGATTGAGATGGCAAGTTCCTCATACAGTAGAATGGAGGTGGAGAAATTTAATGGCACTAATTTCGAGTTGTGGAAACTCAAGATGGAAGACATGCTTGAAGACCGCGATCTATGGGAGGCTACTTCACTTGATGTGAAACCTGTAGCGATACCTCAAGCGGATTGGGATATCAAGGATCGGAAGGCTAAGGGTCTCATCAGACTCTGTCTAGCAGATGCCGTTCTTCTGAATGTTCTTGATGAGACTACTGCAAATTCTTTGTGGAAACGGCTTGGGTCTGTGTATCAGGCCAAATCTCTGGTGAATAAGTTGTTCCTGAGAAAGAAGTTGTATTCTTTAAGAATGGAGGAAGGTGGATCCGTAACTGATCATCTCAATGCATTCAATTTATTGATTGCACAGTTGGCATCATCTGGTGCCAAGATTGAGGAGGAGGATCGATGTATGACCCTGCTTTGTTCCTTGCCGGATTCGTGGGACCATCTTGTGATGGCTCTCGGAAGTACTATAGTCACATTCCGTATGGATGATGTGGTGTCTTCACTGCTGTCTGAGGAGATGCGAAGAAAGACTTCGGATTCGTCTAAGGAAGCCCTTGCTGTTCGCGGGAGATCCAACGACAAAGGAAAGCAGAATGACAATAAGTCAAAGAAGGGCAGATCCAAATCCCGTGGGAGTTCTAAGACTCCTGGAAAGTCCAAGGCGAAATGTTGGAACTGTGATAAATCTGGGCACTTCCGGAGGGACTGCAAAGAACCGAAGAAGAAGAAGAAAGGCTCAGATTCAGCTTCTGAAAAATCTCAAGAAGATGGAGATGCTTTTATTGCAGCTTTGGCAGCCCATGCATCTGATGATGTGTGGTTAGTAGACTCGGGTGCTTCTTTTCACATGACCTCTCATCGAAACTGGTTCTCAAAATATGAAGAGTTTGATGGTGGAAAGGTGTACTTGGGTGATGATTCTCACCTAAAGATAGTTGGACGCGGAAGGGTCACTATCAGATTTCCTGATGGACGAGTAAAGGGAATCAATGGAGTTATGCACATTCCGGGTTTGGCACGAAACCTATTATCTGTAAGTATGTTGAATGATGTAGGTGTGCAAGTTGTTTTTTCGAAAGATGGATGCAAGATGATAAGAGGATCTATGGTGCTCGCTAAAGGTACTAGGAGAGGTACTTTGTTTCAGCTTGATGCATGCATTGCTCAATGCAATAGTTCTTCTGTTTCAAAGAAGAGAGCGGCTATCACTTCATCCCCACCATCTGAACGAGCAGTAAAGAAGATTGTGGCAATGGGTTCCGATGGCAGTGCAGTAAGTGTGCCTAAGGGTGTAAACACTTTGGAAGGCAAGCTTCCTGCAGAAAAGACAATGTTGTGGCATATGAGATTTGGCCACATTGGTGAGAAGGGTCTTAGGACCTTGAAAACTAAAAATCTCGTTGAGGGGCTAAATGATTGTAATCTCGAATTCGATTTCTGTGAACACTGTGTTTATGGTAAGCAAAATCGTGTTCAGTTCTACTCTAGTTCTCACAAGTCTTCTGGACTTTTGGATCTTATTCATTCTGATGTTTTTGGTCCTGTAAAAGTTCCTTCTATCTCCAGTTCTGTATATTTTGTATCTTTTATAGATGATTACAGTAGAAGGACTTGGATATATTTCCTAAAAAGTAAGACACAGGTTTTCAGTCGGTTCAAGGAATTTAAGGCTCTCGTGGAGAATCAGACTGGTAAAAGAATCAAGTGTGTGAGAACTGATAATGGTGGTGAGTTTTGTTCCACAGAGTTTGAACAGTTCTGTAAAGAACGAGGAATCGAGAGACATAAGACAACTCCTTACACCCCGCAGCAAAATGGAGTTGCAGAGAGAATGAACAGGACACTGATGGAGAAGGCTAGGAGTATGCTTAGTGGAGCTGGCCTAGAACAAAAATTTTGGGCCGAAGCTGTTGCCACTGCTTGCTATCTGGTTAACAGATCTCCTACATCAGCTCTTGTTGGTAAGACACCCATGGAGGTGTGGTCTGGTAAGAAGCCTTCAATTAGACATCTTCGTGTTTTTGGTTGTGAAGCTTATGCACATGTTCCAAAGGAGAAAAGATCTAAGTTGGAAAACAAAGCTGTCAAATGTATTTTCATCGGATACAGTGTTGGTGTGAAAGGATACAAGCTTTGGAATCCTATGACTAGTAAGGTGCTGTATAGTAGAAATGTTATTTTCAGAGAGCTAACATCTTCTCCTATTGTGCTACAACCAGATGAAAAAGAAAAGGAAAAAGATGTTGTTCAGTTTCCTCCTACCCCTGAGAAGACTGAACAGAGAGACCATGTTGGGTCTAATGATGAGGAGAGCTCTAGCAGCTCTGATAGTTCGGAAGAAGAGGAAGAACAACCTCAACCTCAGCCCTTGAGGAGATCCATGAGAGAAAGAAAGCAACCAGAAAGGTTTGGTTATTCTATGTTAGATTCCAGTTGTGCTTTTGCTTTGATTACTAACACTGATGAGCCTAGATCTGTGAAAGAGGCTTTGGGCATGGAAGATGCAGGTTCCTGGATTGAGGCTATGGATGATGAGATGGCTTCATTGGAGAAAAACAAAACTTGGGACCTTGTACCTTTGCCTAAAGGGAGAAAATCTGTTGGCTGTAAATGGGTGTTCAAGAAGAAATTCTGTGCAGATGGCAGTGTTGAAAGGTACAAAGCTAGATTGGTTGCAAAGGGGTATTCACAGGTAGAGGGAATAGATTATGGTGAAATATTCTCTCCTGTTGCAAAGTTGACATCCATTAGATTTCTGTTATCTCTTGCTGCATCATATGATTTAGAGATAGAACAGATGGATGTGAAGACAGCTTTCCTTCATGGTGATTTGGAGGAAGAGATTTATATGTCACAGCCTGAGCACTACATTGTTAAAGGTAATGAATCCTTAGTTTGCAGATTAAAGAAATCTCTATATGGTTTGAAGCAATCTCCTAGGATGTGGTACCTTAAGTTTGATGCCTTTGTGTTGTCAATTGGATTTGTAAGATCGAAATCAGATCATTGTGTTTATTTCAGAGTTGAAAATGATCGCCTTCTTATTGTTGCATTATATGTTGATGATATGTTGCTGTTTGGGAAGGGTAAGGGTATGATTTCTGATTTTAAATCTCAGTTGTCAGCACAGTTTGAGATGAAAGATCTTGGGGCAGCAAGGTACATCTTGGGTATGGAAATCAGTAGAGACAGGTCTAACAGAAAACTCTGGTTGAGTCAGAGTAAGTATGTGAAGTCTGTGTTGGACAGGTTCAGCATGGCAGATTGTAGACCACTATGTGTTCCTGTTTCAATGGGAACAAAGTTATCTGTAGATGATTGTCCAAAATCTCCTAGTGAGGTGGAGGACATGAGTAGAGTACCTTATGCTAGTGCAGTTGGCAGTCTTATGTATGCTATGGTCTGTACTAGACCAGACATTGCCCAAGCAGTGGGAGTCCTAAGCCGGTTTATGGCTAACCCTGGACGGGTACATTGGGATGCAGTTAAGCGAGTATTCAGATATTTGAGGGGTACATCAGATTACTCCATATGTTACCATGGTAACTCTTCTGGATCTCCACATTCAGTTTGTATTCGTGGATTTGTGGATTCAGATTGGGCAGGTGATATTAACAGCAGGAGATCCACCAGTGCTTATGTTTTCACTATGTTTGGTGGTGCCATCAGTTGGATGAGTAAGCGACAACCTGTGGTTGCTTTGTCCACTACAGAAGCTGAGTACATGGCTGCTACTCATGCTTGTAAGGAAGCCATTTGGCTTAGGAGATTGTGTTCTGATGTTGGTGTTGATGCAGAACAGATTACTATTTGGTGTGACAGTCAGAGTGCTATTTGCCTTGCGAAGAATCCAACTTTCCATGCCAGAACGAAGCACATTGATGTGCAGTTTCACTTTGTGAGAGATATGGTGGAAGATGGAAAGATAAATTTGGAGAAGGTAGATACTGTGAAGAATGTTGCAGATGCATTAACGAAACCAGTGGGCACTGTGAAGTTCAGATGGTGTTTGGAGTCTATGGGCCTTTTGGCCTATAGCGGTTAATTCCTGTTATGTTCCTATTGCTCTTACAAGGTGTTCGACAAGTGGGAGAATGTTAGGAATAAGGTGTCTCAACCTTGGATAATTCCTATTCTTATTATTTGTTTTGTAAAATGTATTTCTTGCAAATAATGTAATTAAGTGTGAGTGTACATGTCTAGTTTGCATGTTGATGTGTCACTCCACTTAATGTGTCGGCATCTTGAATTGTGTGTAAGGAGATCATGGCTGAAACGGTTATGACGGATTCCTATGACACGTAAGAGCTATGTCTGGAAGATTCAATGACAGGTGAAGACATGTGGCAATTGATAAAGTTGAGTACTGTACACTCTTCCACGATAGTGGGGTTCGGGGCATCGCCCCGAAAAAAATTTTCGAGTTCCTATTTTCTCGGAGAATGGTAAAACCCTAATACAGTTATCTTCGGAAGTTGCCCTAAAAGGGAAGCGCATGATATAAGCGTTTTTTAGGGTTGCGAAGATTTGTGATGTGAGTGTATTGTTGGAACGTTTTTTCATGCTGCCGCATTTTGTCTTCAAGAGTTGGAAATCTCCTGAAAGAACTTGCATTGCAAGTGTGTTGTAACCGTTGTGTTGAAGATAATACATTGTGCAGGTTTTGGAGTGCTGGGGTTTTTTACCGAAAGGTTTTCCCCAGGGTAAATCATTGTGTCATTCTTCATTTTCTGTATGTATGGTATATTGCTGCAATATCTTTGTTAAGTAGATTAACGAATCTGAAATTGTAAGGGTTTAAAACGAATTTGCACCATACTTTCCTTAAGAGATTAGTGTAGGAAGCTGTTTCCGCACCTGAGTTTCCTTACACCAATGGACTAACATGGTAGAAACCCATCACAAGGGTATTACATTCCACACCATACCTCATATATTGACACTTCAAACAATGTACAACACCAACAAGGGAAATTATCACACAATCCACAATAAGGTATACCATCAATGCAATACCAAGGTACCCTTCAACAAAATCAACCACAACAAGGTGTACCGTCAATGAACTACCAAGGTACCCTTCAATACAATCCATAACAACAAGGTGTACCATCAACACAATACCAAGGTACCCTTCAACACAATCCACAACAAGGTGTACCATCAATGCAATACCAAGGTACCCTTCAACACAATCCACAACAAGGTGTACCATCAATGCAATACCAAGGTACCCTTCAACAAAATCAACCACAACAAGGTGTACCATCAATGAACTACCAAGGTACCCTTCAACGCAATCCACAAAAAAAAGGTGTACCATCAACACAATACCAAGGTACCCTTCAACAACATTCACAACAACAAGGTGTACCACAAACGAACTACTAGGGCACCCCTCGATAACATAATGTACCCAAAAAAAAAACTACCAAGATACACATCATCAAGGTACCCTTCCACAACATTCACAACAACAAAGTGTACCACAAAAGAATTACCAAGGAATACCTCAAACACAGTACCATTGTATCCCCCAAAATCAAAATTAGGAAGGACAACACAATCAATACCTAGGGGTGCCTCAACAACAATACTATGGTACACAACAAGGAATAACCTACCTTATGCACAAGAAGGACCCAATAAACCTTATACACAACATGGTCCTCAAAATATCATGACTACACAATATCCTATTTACGACCAAACAAATGCCATGGGACAATAGATATACAATACCTAAAATCCTCAAGCAAGCACACCGAAAAATGACATAAATGTGTAACTACAAACACTCAATCAAAGGATATCGGATATACAAATAAAAAATCCAAGGAAGAGTTATGCTCTACAAGACATTTGTCCATATCTGTTTGATCAAAAATTATCCATGGTACCTTTCCCCAAAGGCTTTGAAATACTAAAATTTGACAAGTATAGGGGGAAAGGAGATCCAATAGAGCACGTACGTAAATTTTTAGTATCTTACATGAAACTACAATGAATGATACCTACTTAATGAGGCTTTTTTCATAGAGTCTCAGTGGACCCGCTATAGACTGGTTCTCTTGTTTACCACCAGGTATCAAAATAATTGATGAATTGTCAGATAAGTTTGATAACGATTTCTCTTATAACATAGAACATGACATAACAAAAATCGACCTCTATAAAATCAAGAAAAATCAAGGGGAATCATTTTCCTTGCACCTAAAAAGATGGAGACACAAAGATAGTAAATGTAAATGGCTTGTTCCACAGAAACAATGCATAGATATCTTTATCTCCAACATACATGTAGATATCAATTATTCATTCACCATGTTATGCCCAACAAATTTTGAAGAAAATATTGAAAAGAAAATACTTATCAAAAGAGCCCTCATTGTAAGGGGAGTAATAAAACTTTACAACCCTAAGGATCAACCTTCTACTTCAAATGACAAACCCAAGATATGGGCTAAAAACAAAAATGTAACCAATGATGGAGTAGTCAATGCTAAGGTTGTATGGAATATACATTCCCAATGTGCCACAAAATCATGTTCAAACAACACAGCAAGGTTATATTCCAAATAATCCACAGAACAACCAACCCAACTATCAACAAAACAACCAACTCAGTTATCCCCAAAACAATCAATTAGACAACCAACAACAAAATTAAGGACAAGATAATGAAAGGAGACCGCCTCGTTAGTATGACCAACCACGAAGAAAATTTACTCCCTTGGGAGAATCCCTTGAGGTAATCATGCACAAACTAGTCTGAAAGAGCCTCATCAAGATTAATGGCAAAACAAATTATGAGGAACCTAACTTCAAACCCCTGGTATAACGAGAATGACAAATATAAATTTCATAAAATCAAGGGGAATTCTACCAATAATTGCATGAGACTTAAAAACATTGTGCAAGACTTAATCTAAAAGGGAGAAGTGGAAATCAAACCTCATCTCAAAAATAAATACCTAAAGATATACAAGGATCCAATCGTTGACCATTCTAGGGTAAACAACAAAGGAAAAGAACAAGATTATCGTAAGGCCAACTTCTCTTATGGCAAGGATACCATTCTAGGAAATATCTCTTATGATGATCATACCATCCATGTGGTAACCATACTAGGTAGTGATCCTGAATATAATGTGACTATCAAAAGGGGAAGAGTAACAATCCAAGGAGCACCAATCCAAGATAAAGCCACAATAAGCCATCAAGTGACTATAGAATTATGGACCAACTTAAGAAAAATCCTAACCTAATCTCCATCCTTGAGCTCTTACAACTATCGCCAGAAAATAAGGAAATATTGACGAAAGCTCTTGTAAAAATGTCAGTCCCAAACAACCTTGACACTAACCAGTTTCAGACCATGGTTGGCAATATCACATCCACCCAACATTTAGTATTTTCTAAAAAAGGCCTTCCACAAAAATATTTCCACAATCAAGCTCTTTATTTAGAAATGTGTGTCCACAAACACAAAGTCAAGAAATTACTCATAGATAACGGTGCAGGTCTAAGAATTTGTACCTTAGAATTTGTGAAACAAGTAGGATACTTTGATGATATCATAGATAAAAATAAGAGAATCACCATCAAATATTATGATGACATGGAGAAAAATTCAAAAGGAATCATCCAGATACTCATTTAGATAGGACCAACAATAATAGAAACTACATGTCAAGTACTGGATCTCAAGCTTCCATACAACCTTCTCTTGGGTCGACCATGGATCCATGATTTAAAAGAAGTCCCATCTAATTCCATCAATGCCTATAATTTCCTTATGACAATAAGGAAGTTACCATATATGCCGACCTCAAACCATTTCATTATTGTGCCAAGTTGGAAGAGAAATATAAAATGATTCTCCAAATACCTAGCAATCATATATCCTTCCACCCCTTTTCATGTGTTGACCCATCATAATTAGCTTTTTCCTCCACTACACCTTCATTAATTGAGCCCCCAAAAACCGACCTCAAGATCCAAGTACTTGACAAGGGTTGCGGGGAATATCACTTCAATCAATCCTTTTTCATTGTGATTCCCCCAACATTGAAGACATATAAAGGACAAAAAGAGATCACACATGTATAAACTATCATAGTGGTAGTCAAACCCATTATTTTCACCAAGTGGGGAGACATTCAAGATGAAGAAGTGTGCAAAGAAGATCTATCTTTGTGGATCTACAAAGAATAAGGATGGGAACAACCACTACCTCCCCTCCCTATTGATGAAAACATCAAAGGGTATCAAATAGTCAAAAGCATGGGATTCACTAGATAAGGTGGCCTTGGTCTACATGAACAAGGTAGAAGAGAACCAATTATTATAGAAAGGCACCCAAAGAATCTTGGACTGGGTTATGGTTCATCTACCATGATAACCCTAAGTGCCAAAGGCACATCTTATGAGGAAGGAGATAATTCTACCATAGTTGAGACATCAGATACTTATGAACATCTAGACGACCACAAGTATATCCAAAACATGTTTGAAAACCTCAATGTAAATACCCTTATTACCAAATCTATATCTGATGATGACCATATTGATACAAATTCCAATGAATATGAATGGGATTCCTATGACTCTAGTGAATATAACTTAGATACCTTATGGAGCCTTAAAAAAATCAATGTCCCTAACCTACTTACAACTTCCATAAGCTTTACAAATACTGATGAAAAAATATCCTTACATTATCCATAGTTGATAGTTTGGGACCAACATCATACACCACTTTTGGACTCATTCCAGAATAATGAGGCTATTGCGGAGTTCATGGGACTTTGAAAAGATATACGCCAAGGAGATCATAAAGTAGTTTTTATGATGGAACTAGATCAAGGTGCATATTTTGGGGGGAATATTGCATCTTCCAATCACAAAAATAAACCAAAAATTTTAAAAATAAAAAAGAGGTCCCCTAAGGAAAACCATAAAGTGGCTTTATCGGATCTAGAAAAGAGAAAAAAGGGATGCATCTAAGGGTGAAAACCTCTCTAAGGCACCCAAAGATGGAGAATTAAATCTTCCCACCATAAAATATCAAGAGAATTTAGCACTCTTAGTTAAGGATTCCAAACCCATCAATGTGGGCACAATAGAAATGCCGAAATAATATACCATGCAGTGCTGGATCACTTGATCCTAAAGAAAAGGTGAACTTCTTAACAATTATCAATGAAAGAAAAATCAACTTTACATGGACATATGTAGAAATTCTAGGGCTAGATTTGGTATTGGTCGTACATCACCTAGCAGTATTCCCTAGAGCTAAACCCATCAAGTAGAAGCTATTGAAGATGCATCCATAGATAGCACTTTTGGTAAAACTAGAACTTCAAAAAAATATTAGATGTGGGCTTCATCAGGCCCATTAACTATCTTGAAAAGGTATCTAATCTAGTACGAGTATCAAAGACCACTGGGGGCATAGGGGTCTACATATACTTCTAGGATCTAAACAAGGCTTGTCCGAAGGATGAGTTCCACCTACCTAGCATTGACATAATTATAAACCTAGTTATAGAGCATGAAATTTTATCAATGATGGATGGATTCTCCATATACAATCAGACCAAAATATCCCCTGAGGACCAACATAAAACAACTTTCACTTGTGCATGGGGAACCTTTTGTTGGAATGTCATGTCATTCAGTTTAAAGAATGCAGGGTCAACCTATGAAGGATCAATGAACACCATTTTCCATGATATGTTTCATACCACTATGGAGGATTATGTGGATGACATACTAGAAAAATCCATCAAAAGAGAAGATCATTTGACTAACCTAGCAAAAGTATTTGACGGGCTAGAACAATACAACTTTTGTCTCAACCCAAAGAAGTGTGTGTTCAACGTACCTTCTAGAAAAATGTTGGGTTACATAGTATCAAGTAGAGGCATCAAGGTAGATCCCACCAAGGTAAAAGCTATATTAGAAATCCCTCCAAGAATATTAAAGTATTTGAGAAGTCTACAAGGTAAACTATAATCCATCAAAAATTTCATCGCACAATTACAAAACAAATGCCATCCATTCACCCATTTGTTACACAAAGACATAATATTCAAATGGGATGGCAGATGTGATCAGGCATTCCAATAGGTCAAGGATTATTTACTCACTCCTCCAGTATTAATTCTACCAATTCAATACAAGGAAATGATCATATATGTATCTACAACACCGACAATGTTAGGATCTTTGTTAGCACAACTAAATGATACTAACAGGGAAAGAGCAATTTATTATATCAACCGGACACTAGTGGGATATGAATTGAACAATTCACTCATAGAAAGAGCATGTCCATCTGTCATATTTACAACACAAAAATTGAGACACTACATCTTAAATAGATAAGTAAAGTTGATATCAAAAGTAGATCACCTGAAGTATCTATTGGAAAAAGAAACTCTAACAGGGAGGATAATTAAGTGGGTAATGATACATAGTGAGTTTGACATAGAGTACATTGATAGAAAAACTATCAAAGGACAAATAATAACATATCAATTAGTAGATGCACCAATGGAAGATCATCAACCTTTAACAATAAAATTTCTAGATAAAAGCATATTTATGACTGATTAGTCTAGTTGTTGGACCTTATACTTTTACGGGTCCCACACTCAACACAACTCAAGAGATAGTATCTTATTTCTCACACCACAGGGATATAGTATACCTAAGGCTTATAGGATTTCTTTTTCATGTACCAATAACATTTATGAATATGAAGTGTTAATCACAGGACTGAAGATGGCCATATAATGGAGGATAAAGGAGCTACAAGTCTGTGGAGACTCCCAACTAGTCATTAGGCAGGTAAACGATGAATATCAAATAAAGGATGGAAAGCTTATGTCATAAAAAAGAATGGTGGATAGTTTCAAAAAATAATTTGTCATCATCACCTTTGAAAATTTTCTTAGGATAATAAAAAAAGTAGTCAACGCTATGGTGACAATAGGTTCACTCCTCGAAATTCTATAAAATATTCCTAAATATGAATTCCTTGTGGAGCAACTCCTTATACCGAAATTCGATATCCTAGAATCAGAACTTATTTGTGTTGTTGTTGGTCCTAACTCACCATGGTACCGAGATATGTTTGACTATATCTAGCATGGTATCATACCTCCTGACTTAACGACAAACAAAAATAGAACCTTTGTTCATAGAATATCTTGATTCACCATATTAGAAAATACCCTATACAAAATAAGTCTAGATGAAACATTACTTCAATGTCTCAACGTGGAAGAAGCACAAACCACTTTACAAGAAGAATAAAGGTATTTGTGGGTCTCACTCTAGCAAACCTAATTTAGTATAGAAATTGCTAAGAATAAGGTATTATTGGCCCTCAATGGAGCAGCAATTGATTCATTTTCAAGGAGATATTGCCAATGTCAATAGCACAATGACCTTTTTCACGCACTGACACAAGAATTGAGACCTATAACAACACCATGGCCTTTTTTTAAATGGGGATTAGACTTGATAAGTAAGATATATATATCGCTTCATCCAATGGGCACAAGTTCATTATCACTAAAATTGAGTACTTCATGAAGTGGATAGAAGAAATTCCATTAATGTACATCATAGGGAAACAGATATATGAGTTCATCTTGAATTATCTAATCTGTTGATATGGAATTCCCCAAACCATAATAACAGACAACGAAACCCCATTCAAAAACCAATATTTCCATGAACTTTATTCAAAGTTTTCTATCCAACACAGATTCTCAACACCCTACTATCCCCAAGGAAATGGTCAGGTTGAAGCATCCAATAAAACCATTCTAAATATACTAAAAAATACTATTAATGACGTCTACCATGATTGGAATTCAAAACTAACCCCAACCCTATGGCCTGCTGAACCGAAATTCATACACCTACATGTTCCACACCTTTTTCCTTGGTCTATAGATCTGAATTAGTCTTACCTATTGAAGTTGAAATCCCCTCATTGCGAGTATCCCTGAAAGGAATGGTCAACAATGCAGAATATAGGGTGTCCAAATTGAATGAATTAGAGCTCCTAGATGAAAGGTGTTTGAGTATGTTAAACCGTCTCCAAGTTTATTAGAATCAAATAAAATGAAGCTACAACAAAATATCAAAAACATAAGTTTTCAAGTTGGTGACCTAGTACTAAAACATAATCAAAATATCCAATTGAATCAAGATAGGAAGGGAAAGTTTGAACCAAACTGGTTAGGTCCTTTCATCATCACAACAAGCTATGGCTCTAGAGATTATTAGTTGGCTACTTATGAAGGAGAACCTTTAGCTGAACCTTTGAAAGAAAAAAACCAAAAAAGAAAATAAAAAAGAGAAATAAAACTTCTTTAAGTGGAGACCACTTTGTGGCAATTCTCGGACAAGTATCGGAGTGAAAACTTGGTAACTAGGCGCTACGTTTAAATACTACCCACATCTTTATCTATTAACACTATCTAAAGAATCCACCCCATTCGTCCCATAATAAAACATGTATACAACCATGGCTCGATAACTGATCAAGTATTACAACTTTGTACACCATCAAAATCCATCTACCCTAATGAACAAAATCTTGTCTCGAACTAGGGGAAACATTCTCAAACTAGTAGAAGATTCAATCCTTGTACATCCCATCATGGTCGAACACTATCAAAAATTAAAAAAATCCAAAAAACAAAAAAAATCAAAACATTTAGTCAAAAACATCAAAATCCCCAAAACATTTTTTGAGTCAACACCAAATGATCTACGAACGTCTATGTGTACAACGTAGTAAATTCCATCATAACTAATGAGCCCCCAAGGCCCTAGGTCAATCCACCAAAACTAAAATAAAACATTCAAATATCTTATCAAAATCCAAAACATTCATAAAAAGTTAGAAAAAATGCAAAAACAGTGTCACTCAATAAAGTCAAACTATGATGTCTCTACATTCATCATGTATGCAAGGCTAATCTTTGATTAGCCCTTGAGGCACTAGGTTAGTCTCTTGAGGTCCCCATATTTGTTTCTAAATTACTTGAAAACAACAAAACAACATCAAATATTCAGAAAGCTACAAAAGGTCCTATCTCCATTATCACTTATCCACAATAAAATTTCCATTCACAATAAACAATCATCACCTTCAACCTTTGAAAAAGCAATCAAAAAAAAAAACAAACATCGAAATAAAAAATTCTAAAGTAAAAATTGAAATGATTAGATCATTATCAAGTGAAAATAATATCTAAATATAGACTACCATACTTGTTTGAAAATCATTATCAACAATCCTAAACATGAGTCTTAACGGATAAAATGTTCTTATAATAGAAATCATCAATGGATTTCATCATGAAACATCAAAACAACTAAGACAAGTGATACTATAGCATTGTTTATCTTTTTATAGTCTTATCTTTTTTGTTTATCTTAATACCACATTCCCAGGATCTCTCGAGGATGTCCATAAGGATTTAGAGAAGACGGAATGGTGGAATTAACTGTTGATTTTTGTTTATTATTTTGTTAGATGTTTTTGTAATACTACCATAGTGAATTTTTTTTTTTTGTGTACGTACGTTATTTTGATGAAATTTATGTAGTAGTTGCATGTTAGGTACTTCATAAATCTCTATGTAACTAGTCTAAAATATTTTAACACAACTCAATCATATACTATAATAGGGTTTTTGTATGTCTAGTATGAGCAAGAATATTCTTTGAGTGTCGAGTCAAAGTCCGCGCAATGGATACAAAGCCTATTGGATGTTGTGGTTGTGTTGGTGATATGTGGTTGTCATTGACGTCAACACTATTAGCATTGATGGTTTGAAGGTTGTATATGTCGAGGATATTGAGAAAATTATATTAAATATGTTGGAAGCTAGTTGTGACGATGTGAAGTTCATTGTGGTGTAAACTTCAATATGTTGGTATTCAAAAGTTGTGCTTTAAAGGGTTTGTTGCTAAGCCTATCTATTTTATACTCTGGAAGTTTCAGAGGTGTGCATCAAGATTTGTGCAAGTTGTGTGTTTATGTGTTCCTACAGTTATTTTGTTACTGTGGTTGATGTTTCTGGAAGAAGAGAATGTAATTCTGGTAATTCTAGCTGTTGCGTATGCTCCTGTGATGTTTGTTGATGTTTCTAGATCATGCTCTATCCTTGTTGCACATCCACGTTGATTGGTGTGATTGTGATCGGAGATTTTTCCTTTGTGTGTTCGAGCTTTCATGTTCTTGGCTGACATGATGGTTGTAGCATGTTGCGGATCCTCATGGATTAATCTTTTAATGTTTGGCATGTTTGAGGAAGTTGTTTTAGGTCTTCATTATGTTGTGACTGACTTTGATTGGTGCACATTGAGATTTTTTCATGAATTGGGCCGATAGTTTATAATTCATTTATTCTTTTATTTTTGGCTAACAAAGTTATTGATGTAATTCCATGAAGCGGATATATAAGAGCAATTGTTTCTTCATTTTGAAGTGTGTGTGGTGTGTGTATGAGAAGTGTGAATGCGAAATGTGCGAATAAAGATCAGATCATTCGATTGTAGAGAAGAGTGTGAAGAAGATTAAGCAAAGTGTGAAGAAGTGTTTCTATGCTTAACTGAAACTGTAATCAGGCTTTTGCAGAAGCTAATTTATCAGTTCATATTCTTCAGATGGTTTTAATCTGAATGTTTTTGTAAGGTAGTGAGCCTTCCTATTTTAGCAATGAGCTCTAGGAAGTGTGCCTGAATGCATGTGCATTCCCATTATTCATCTTTATACTTTTAATAGGGTATAATCTTGTGGACTAACATCCACCGTGGTTTTCCCCTAATAGGGTTTCCATATATAAAATCTTGGTGTTCTTGTGTTTCTGATGTGTTGTTGACTCATGCTTTCACTATTAATTATCAAATCTGAGATTAAAGATTAATAAGGTTGAATAAGTTTTAAATTATGTGACAACTGATTTACCCCCCCTTTCAGTTGTCTATTCTTGTTTTGCCAACAAAGCCACCTTAGTTATTAATACCCTGGTGCATCATGTCTATTTTCTACATCAAAAAGGATTACTAAAAGATATGAAGCCTATATGAAAGAAAAATAAAAACTCAATAGTAACTAACAACATCAAATTGTGGCACTCTCGTTGGGAAATCAGACCAATCACTGTGTTGAGGCAGAGGCTACATTTACAAGTATAAATTTTTTTGTGGATAGGGGTTATACCAAATTCTGGGTTGAAGGAAACTATTTAAACATAATTAATTATCTATGTAGCACCCATAAGCCTAGTTGGAATGTCAAACAATTGATCAAAGATATTATAATCATGCTAAGTGCTTGTGAAGAGACCTGTGTATCTCACATCTTTTGAGAAGGAAACTCATTGGCAGATTTTTTGCTAATGAGGCTATCATATTGAATGAGTTTCATGCATGGGAGGAGGGATCGATCCTTCCCGAGAAAGCTAGGAGCTTAATTTTAAATGATGGCATGGGCCGAGTTGATGTGGTGGTGGCATTTAAGCCTAAGTACCTTATTCTGACTCACATGCTTTTTGGGTTTTGTTCAGATTATTGACATTCATCTGAATGATTATTGCAAGGGTTTTCCTTTCCTAGTGTCTAAAGAAATGGGTGGCGATAGAAGTAGAATTAAGCCACACTCTTGTGTAGGTTTCAGGAAGAATGAGAAGCTATGGAAGATTCTGCGCTATGGGAATTTTATGTTGTTTCTTGAAAGATTGTGTGGGCATGACCCAAATGCCTCGAAAGAGTTTGTTTCCTGTTGGCATAACCATAAGATTTAGATAAAGGTTTTGGAAGTGGAGGTAAATGAGGATTTGATTGCTTCTATGATGAGGATGTCGATGGTTGGTCACAAGTTTTACAAGGATAAGAAGAGCAATGAGGACGCGATGGCCCAGTTCTTTAAAGATGATGAGAGGAAGAAGTTGATTAAGATGGAGAGTTGGGGCTATGAGCGCAAGTAACTCAAGAAGATATGGGAAGAGGTGGCTGAGGTAATTATGCGCTATGTGACATTGGAAGGAATGCTTACTACTATATTGGGTCATCATTTCACTTTGTTAAATCACTTTAGACATGGGTTATTTGTTTCATTCCCATTTTTTTTGCTTTTGTCCATGGAGGTTTTGGTGTATGCACATTTAAAAAATAGGAATTCTCTTGTCCTTCATGAGGGACTCATCTTTTTAATAATGGAGCATGTCAATTCTCTTCTCCCTACCCCTGCTATTAAGGGCAAGGAGAAGATTCTAAGTGAAGGGTCTGATTCATCTGATTTAGATACCAACAATGCAAAAGATGAGGAGTGGGTAGAAGAGGATGATGATGGTTTGTCATCCCTTGAGGCCACCTCCTCAAAAAAAGGAATAAGGGTAGCCTTAAAAATAATCATGATCCTAAGCGCCTTGATTTTTTTGACGAGGATACAACGGTGGGCTCGAATGATTCCTCTCCCAAAAAGGTGGAGTTGGTTGTTGGGCATGTTGAAATTGATGATTGTGGTAATAAGGAGGGTTTGCAAGAGAATGTGTCAGTCTCAAAGGTCAAGGAAAAGTTGAGGAGGTCATCCAAACACATTACCAAGCTAAAAAACCAAGTCTCAAATGTTCTTGCTAAGGTTGCCAATGTGATTGGTGAGGAAAAGGCAATGGGAGAAAAGGTCGTGGATATTGAGGACTCATCAATTCAGAACCTTTCCAATGATGATTTGGAGGAAGCAAACAAGGGTCAAGGTGAGGAAGACTCTGAGAAGATGAACGCTAAAGTGGAACCCCTAAAGGTAGATCCCCTTTATGAAGATTTTTCCTATTTAAATGATGAGTCTCCCTCAATGTTTGAGTTGTTGGACATGGCAAAGGTTGGGGCCACTAGTACTTTTAAACTGGCTAAGTGAACTCTACTAGTTGGTCGGTGGTGGAGATCTCAGCTGATGCTTTCTATGATGAGGGGACGATTGTGGTATAACTAGAGACTGTTTGATAGACTACCAACACGACTATACACCTATCTATGTAATCGGCTCTCCAAAAGAAGTTTTTCTCTAAGCCCTTAAAAAAAAGGCCTCATATAGAGTATGATAATAGTACATCTCTATAAAAGTTCCTCCCGCTCAGCCTAGTATTGATCAAGGGGAATGGTAGAGGCCAAGGATATCTCAACTATAAGTCTATGTTGCCTCTTGACAACCAACTCCTGTCTCAATGAGTCTCTCTCCTAATAAAGAGTATGTCACTCTACTCCAAATGTGTCCCTCTCGCCAGTCACGATCAAAACTTGTGCCTCAATGGCCTATCACCATGTAATTTAAAAATCCAGCTCTACTATAACTGCATCCCTCTCTATTGTCAAATTGAGCTAGTTAAGTTGCCATATCCCCCTTTGGGGGAGGACCCTAAGGATCTTGTGGTCCCTACTACTACTATTTCCCATCATGTTGCTAATCTTGTTGACCCTATACATGTTGCATCTACTCATGGACAATCCTAAGATGTTGTTGATCCTATTAGTGCCCAACATGACCTCTTATACAAGCACGTATAACTAGACCTACAAGAGGCAAATTCAATCTCGTAGGCCTATGACAGGCCCACCAACCATCAAAATTATGAGTCATCCCAGGATCTATGGGACCAACTACCTAGCCCTAGGGAAAAGATCCCAATGCTTTAAATGTTTCCAGTTTTGTGTTACAATTTGCATGATCCCCAAAGTAGATTCCTCCCATGTAGTGCATCCAAAAATTGCAATATAATCATTGATGGGCTGAGTCTGACACTCACAAACTATCTCAATAATTTGTTTGGTAAAAATCTCTCAAGAAAGAGATCAGAATGACCAATAAAAAATTGTGCTTTCCTACAGTAGACCACTTGCTCCCGATCATCAAGCCATACCTCACAATCCTTGTACAACCATCATATGAAATCTGTCACATCATAAAAAACTTTCCTCCAATAAGACAATTTCCCAGGCTGAGTATAATGAAGATATTCATGATACTGATAAGTATAGGGATCATGAGCATCCTTGTCTCGCATGCCCTCTAGTCGAGTAATCACTATCCTCTTCTAGGCCCAATATTGCAATAAAATGGCTATAGTGGATACTACTACCAACTCTATAAAAAACCTCATGCATATCTCTGTAAAGGTGGGCTAGCACACACTCCCCCCAAGCATACACTATGACCTCCATCATCTGCTCGATAAGAATACCCCAACCAAAAGGAAACCTCTTATCCCTCCTATTGGGCAATAGAGGTCTAGTGATAATACTTTCCAAAATGGAAATTATAAGATGGGAACCATCACAAAGAGACCCCAAATCGATCTTAGAATCAACAACCTACAACTTCTCCACATCTAGTAGTCTCTGCATCGCTAAGGTACCCTGCTGAACATTGTACATAACAAGCTCGCCATGAATGGGGATCCTAACCAAATGTCCTCCAAGGTCATGGTGCACTCTCTAGTGGGAAAATGAAACAAAGAGGTCTCAGAATTCCACCTCTCCACTAAAGTGATCATCATGGCTCGATGAGCTTTGAGAAATGACAAGTGAGCGATATAACACAAACCCATGACATTGAGAAAGTATCTATGTGTATCAAAAAAATAATTCAACCCATCCATCAACCGAGGACTTCACTCTCACATAGACAAAGGCTTAAGGACAACCTACAACCATTCAACAAACATCATCAAGATTTTCAAGAACTTCAAACTAAAACTAAATATTGCAAACCAGTTGTTTTGAAGAAAAGTGAACTTTTGCTAGGCAATAACACCATTATTTTACAACAGTGCTAATATTTGGTAATAGTGCCATTATTTTATGAAAGTGCCAAAAATTTGTAATAGCACTAATATTTGGCAATAGTGCCAATATTTTGCAAAAGCACCAAAAAATTGGCAATAGCGCACATGTTTTAGCAATAGCACCATTATTTTTCAATAGCGACTATTTTTTACAAGAGTGACCATATTACAAGGTTAATAGTGTTAAAATCAAGCCAATAGGAAAAAACTTCTTAAATGGTCTCTATTTCCTAGAAAAGCATTCAAACATTAATTATAAGTACAAAAGATGATGAAAGCGAAAAATGAAAGACATACATATCGGAGCCCATGCACCAGCTGGTCATCGGTATACTTTAATTGCTTCTGCCCTATGTGGAACTATTGAAACTCGAGGCATCATGAACTGCCATTTGCAGAAGAATATATCACAAAAACTCTAGAGGCAAGAAATTCTCAAATCAAGGAGTGCAAATGAGGGGTAATTTCAACCTAATTTACCATTTAAACCCCCCAAACCCTAATTTTTTACCCTGAAAATTGTCCTAGGTTAAAATTAGGGGCACCTTGGATTATCTGACCCATAAACAAAGGCCCTATAGCCTAATTTTTTGTCCTCTACACATCTAAAATACAATTGAACCTTGTCACGAGCTTGATCCGAAAATTGATTTTCCCAACCACTCTCTCAAGGGGGCAACCTAGCATTGTACTCTCCTTCCGCTGAATTTTGAGGCACAGTGGGGCATATAGGTTTTTCAATTATGATCTTAACATCAAATTATTTGAAATAGAGCAATTAGTACTTTGTCTCAAAGAGGGGAAATGTAGACATGTAAAAATGACCTAACACATATCACACATCATGAATGGCATTTTTCCATTAATCAACATCATTATCATTGATATTACTGCATTTCACATTATTTACATCAAAAACCCTATTTTCCTCCATTAATTGAATAATCTTTAAATTATTTAATTAATTCACTATTTCATCATTTATCTAACTTTATTCCTCTTGATTAATTAAATAACACAAATTATTTAATTATGTTGTTAATATACCCTATTCTCCTAAATCAATTAAATTGTTATGAATTAATAGTTTAGTTAAATCACTTTCCCCTTTCTAAACCTAAATAATTAAATTAATTATTCAACACCATTCAGCATAGTCAACAAACAAATATAACTTTATTTGTTAAAGTCAAACATGACTTGCACATTCAACTCAAAAATAATTAATTAATTCAATTAATTAATTATCTTTACCCCTTTCGTGATTGAGAAATTCATGACCATTGATTCCTCACTCTAAACAACTCACTAACTCATATTCTTCAGTCCCACTAACCTCTCAATCCCACTAACCACTCAAATTGATTTCCCAATCACATAGATTATGCAATCTAAATCCACTAATCTTTCCAATCTAATTCCTCTCAATGGTTCTCAACCGTTGATTAGGATCTTTTACTACCAAATCTTAATTGTTCATCTTGAAAAAGGAAATCTATAAAAAAATCCTCTACCTTCTTTCAAATCATCTAGAATTTACATGAAAAAGCGTTGCACAACTAATTCTTGAGTACACTTGAGAATTACTATCCTCACATTCTAGTTCACCATTTATGCATGTTCTTGAAGCTTTTGCAACAACAACAATGGAGTATTTGTATTGAATCGAGCAATCTAACATCCAAATGTCAATGCAAACACAACTCCAACATGGGATGGTATAACTTTTAAAGTTTTGAATTCAATTTATGTTATTGTAGGATTGCATTGTTTGATTTTTATTTTATTTTAGAGCTTCATTTCATGAGTATGGGTTTTGGGATCTAATCTTGTTTGAATTAAGTTTGTTTAATTCATTTATTGTGTTTTCCTATTGCTTTATTTCCTCCTTATGACAATCTTATGATCATGTTGACTATGCACCTCTATTACAAGTTTATTTGATTCTTCCCCTTATGTTGTAAATATGTAGATTGTGGCACTATAAAGAGCTCAATATTAAATATATTGGTGATTTTCTTTCACTGAAATCTATTGCTTAAACTTATGTTTGCAGCAATCTTTGCTTATGGGTACTTTTGATAATCTTACCAAGCCTATAAAATATTCACACACAAGTGGATTCGATACACATAGTATAGTTTTAGGAACTAAAATGGTTTATATTAACTATATATTTTATGATTATATTTCTATTATGATAATGGAGATAAATAATTTATCTATGAGTCAAAGCTACTCAATGTTTCTGGCTATCATAATATTTTTTATGCTTTACTACATCATGTCCCTTGTAGGTCTTCTGATCTAGTATAGATCAATGTTCTTACATCTCCTCCTTTAAAATTTCAATTGTATAAATGATGCATGTGTCAATTGTATAAGAACTATATAAACTTTTTTGAAAGTTTTGATTGCCCACCAATCTATTACTAGTACAAATTGTTATAAGACAATTTTTTCCTTCTTTGATTTTAATAGTGAGTATTGGATTGGATAAATACTTTATTCGACACAAAATTATAATAAGTAGGCTTAAAGTAGTTGGAATCGTCATACTTGTTCTTTCTCTGAACAATCTAGCAAAAAATATCAAGTAGATTTATTTTTCTTATTCTTAAGAAAATTTCTATTTGGAATCCATGAAAAATCTCATTGTGGTTAATGATTTTATAAGTAAACATGCACTTTAATGCAATAATTATAGACTTTAGCATGCAAAATTTTATTCAATTATATGATTTGATCATTTTAAAATATTTAATTACTCAAAGATTATGAATATATTTCGAATGTACAAAATTTTGTGTGGAAGGACAAGAATAATGTTTTAAATGTACAAGACTTAAAATTAAGTACATGTTACAATTTGTATTGGTCAATAGCTAAATAAATATTTTAGACAATGGAGACATAATAATATTGTTAATACAATAATTTGAAGTTTGGAATTATTTATTTTATTAAAAAGTGTCAACAAATAATTCAATTGAAACAATGTTACATATATCAGAAAAAAAATCATTGCTTGGATTATTTTATTTTTGTTGTAAATCAATTGCTTGCATTATTAAACTTTCATAAATATCAAATTCTCAAATTTATGTGAATTATTTTTCATGTATTCTAACCTCTAAGCTAATTGACATGTTTGCATGAATGATTCCTTTCCATGTGTTTCTTTAAGATTCATATTTCTAATTGCCAATGATTAATTATCTTTATCAAATATCATTTAGTAAATTAGAGTAGCCAAATCTAGGTGGTTTCATGAATGCATAAATTTATTAGATTTAAGTCAAAGTGCTTATCATACATATAATAGATTTGAGAAACAATTTATCATCACATTGACTTGAAGTATCTATCATACATATAATATATTTAGAATTATATTATAAAAAAGTAGAGAAATAATTATCATCCCAATTACATAAAATTTATGTAAATATTGTATCTAGAATTGACACATAAAAACAATTTCCTATTCTTTTATATTATAAGAATTAAGGAGTCCTACAAGTGACTTTCACTCAAAAGAATAAGAGTATGGTGTCATGGAGGAGGCCTAGATATAATTTATAAATGGATGCTACTAAAGAAAAATAGGAAAATTAATAGTTTAATAGTAGTAAATTTAGAAAGAAAACATGTGTGTTTTAATTGTATCACTGAAACTCTAATAAAAAAGAAAAAAAATATGCATATATTCATATATCATCTAAAAACCTAATAAATTATAATTTAAACTACATATATTCTCATCATAATGACTAAACAATCGGTTTAATTTAAAAATGATTTAAAAATGGTGTAATCTTATTTTCTATGGTTGATTTTTAAAAATTTATTTTAATCCTATCAATGTTACACCAGTAATGTATTTGCACTAATATTGTATAGCCATAAGAACATGCTTATATCAAAGGGAACATAGTTTAAGGACATACTTGTGAAATGGATGAATAGGCAATGGAGATAACAATATAAATGACATAATAAAAAAGGTCCAAAGTAGAAATTATATGAACCATAACACATTTTTAGATATACTTGTGTCAACATGCACCACTACAGGTGTCTTTTCATCATCTACATGCAAGGAACATAAATCTAGGAAAGTAAAGTAAAAGTACAAAATGTGACAAGTAATAAAATAGGGATATCTAAGCAATGAATTAATCTCTCATGTATTTGGTAGCTTCTCTTGTATTTCATATCTAACCTCAATATAGGGTGCGTTAAGATGAAGAATACCAGCTTCATGGTATGCATGATTTGTTTTCCTATGATTCATCTTGCCAAGCAAGGGCTTTGTGTTATGATAATTATGCTTAATGTTTATCTTTTCTTTCTCTACATTTTTTTGAACCATATGTATGAATGCAATTCCTATATCCCATAAAATTTGTGTATATTTAGGATGTGTATTAAATATTATTGTAAGGTAAAATCTTGGCTTTTAAATAGATTAATAAAGGTAGCATAAATGAAAGGTAAATTTAGAAGATGTGTAAGTCATGTGGATAGTACGAGATATTGGAATTTAAATGTGTCAATTAATTATAACCATTGATTACAAATAAATATTAATATATAAAATGAATGTAAAGAACACATTTGAGATAATTTACATAGTACATAGTGATAAACATAAAAAAACCATTACTACTTAAAACCCCCAAAAAAATCATATTTGAGTAAACTTACAATAATTAATCTTGGAATTTTTTCACTCTCTTCTCCCCTCTTCCACATACAACCTTAATATATTTCATATAATTTCTTACAATGCCAGACCATATATCCAATAATATATTGAACATATTCATAACGTATTGATTCCTCATCTAGGAATACTTAAATATCTGATGAATTCATCTAATATGGTTATAAGCAGTTACACATTTTCACTAAGTAATGTGAGAATTTAATTAATAAAATAATTTTAATATTAAATTGATTAAATATATTTTATCCAAAAGGTAAAACTATGTCATATGATAGATTCTTTAATTAATAAAGTAATGTTTAATTTTCAATCTTATTAATAAAATAATTAACCCCTATGAATATTGATGTCATCATTAAATACAGTGATAAACCTTGTATTAAAATATTGCCTTCTAAATGTTACTAGGATCTACTTATTTTAGTGTAGTCCCCCAATAAATATTAGTAATGTGGGACTTATTTTGACCAACATAATAAATTAAATATATTACCAAAATAAAGATCATATTTTTTTGGACTACATGACCAACTCATTGTAATAATTTATATCCCTTGTTTCTTTATAATTATGCAATATCTAGGGGAATTATATTTTTTCTTATTAGTGCATAAGCCCTTCAAAATATATCCTACTAGGTTCCTATAAACTCTACATAGGTCTTACAAGAACCCTAGGGTCTTATCCAATTCCCTATAGGTCTTAAAAGTGCCTTTTTATCTTTTTATACAATTATTTTATATATGAAAGAGGAATATAAAGGAGAGATATAATAATCCTAACAAGTTCTCAACCCATTAGTCAAGGTCTCATCTAATATCTTGAACCTTCTATGTCTTGTCTTTACATATGAAAATGCCTTACCTTTTAGGTCTAGGTTTTATACACAAAGTTGACTACTCCCCCTTAATAGAAAATCCTTGGGGTATAAAATTTATTTTAAACATAAAATTTAGCATTATATACAGTATTTTATAAACATATATTCCACCTAATATATTTTCTATCAATATTGAAGATTAATTTCGCCATTGAGAATCTTTTCTCAAATAATGTGCATGTGGAATTCAATGTGCTTTGTTATTTGATAAATAACTGAATTCTTGGCAAGAGCAATAAAATTTTGGTCATCACATAATAAGTGGTACTCTAATTAGTACCCTTATGAAGCTAATCTAATAATTTATTTAAGAAAATCAATTCCTTTATTGTTTCTACCAAACTTTTATACTTAACCTCTGTGGACAAAATAGCCACATGAAGTGTAATAAACTTGTACAATAGAAGAATATAGTAATAAATATGTTACATATATTTAATTATAATTTATAATAATAAGCCACTTAGAGAGGGGAATTCTCAAAAAGTCTTCAATTAGAATATAATTCATAAAAGAAACTAATAATTATCTCCTATGTATACCATAATTAAGGGTTATTGTAGCTACAATTTGGCCACACATATCATATACAACCAATGGATTATGCTTATTTTTTACTATGTGATAGTACCTACACTATATTTGAATACATAGCATGAGGTAGATTTACTATCAATAAGATCACTATCATAGCCATCATCATAATTTAATAAAATAAATCATTCTTGGTGTAATAATAATAAAGAAAAGAAATAATTTTACCTTTAATATAGTATATAATGTCCTTTTTACAATTTTCCAATTATCCGTATGTAGTGTAGAAAAATGTAACCCCTTACATTTTCTCACTTGTTTGGGCCCTCTTAGTTAAAATGGACTTAATAGAGTCTTAACTTATTGTTGTTAATGTACCCCTTTACATTTACACACTTATTTGGGCCCTCTTAATTAAATTGAGCTTAATTATGACTTAAGTAGCCCTTTAATTGATTTACAAGCCTAAATAATTACATTTTTCGAAGGGGAAACCTGAAAATAATCAATTCCAACACATAACACTTTACCTTGAGCAATGTGTGTTCCAAGAATGGGGACCTAGGACCCATTCGCCCATGGGCGAATTGGTTATCCCTAGGCCTTTGAACCTAAATTTAAAATATGTTTTTGGTGGTATTTTAAGGTCCCCAAATCTATATTTCAATGTCGGCTTGTGATATTTGGATTTTGGGAAATTAAGGATACGTACCTATAAATACAAGGTCATTTCACTAAGTTTCACCTAGCATTTTATGAGAATATTATGAGCATTTCAAGAGAAAATACATTAGAGATTTACTGCAACATTCAAGATCTATTCATCATGTCAAAGCCTTCTTGCATCATGCATGTTTTTCGAGCTAACATTATCATGTAGGTTTCATGATCAAGTCAAGCATTCAAAGTATCATTTCAAGCAAGATTCTAGTGTCAAGATCCCCATCCAATTCAACCATTTCATGCAAGTTTCAAAATTCCTAAGATCTCCATTATCAAGTTTCATTCAAGATTTTGTTGAATGGTAACATAGCTTTTTTCATTCTTCATTCCCTCTTTCATGCATTATTTCAATTCAAGGTTTGATTACCAAAACAAGCTTTGACCAAGGAAAACCCCTATTCACCCAAAAACAAACATTTTTCTCTCTTGTGTGTGTGCGATTGCAAATTTAGGTTGAAGAAGACTTGAAGACCTTTTGAAGAACAAGATTTAAAAACTTTTCAAAGTTGCAAAATTTTTCAAAGTTGTCAAATCATGAGATCTAACCTATAGATTGGATTTCTGACTTTCTGACACTGAAACCCTGACAAATCAGAAGCTTTAGATCTACACTAGAGACTCTTGAAATATTTTTGAAACCCTTGTACTTGGACCCATTTTCCCATGGGAAAATGAGTTTTAGTTAAACTTATAGAAATCACTTTTGGTGACTAGTACACAAGTTTCTTTCCTTCTTAGATTTGCATTTTGTTTTCTGGTTCTACAAATATTGAGCTTAATCTTCAAATTTCAATTGTTATATTGCATTTTGGAGTTGATTTTCTATTTTTAGTTTTTCTCCCCAAAGTGTTGTTTGATCTTGACCCCTGTCCTTCACTCATAAGAAAATATAAATATTTTCACTTTGAATTGATTCACCTAAGGGTTGATAATCATTTCATTGTGGGTACATGATCTCATTTCCTAATGAAATAGAGGAAAACAGTTCTTTATCACATCATATTTAAAAACCCCAAACATATTTTTCTTTGTTTTATTTTGGTGAACTTGACTTTTGAGCATCATATCTTTCTAATTTTGGAGTCCCTTTTCAGCCCTAGAACAAGGCTTTGCATTCATTTGCATCTCATTTAGGGTTGTTTACTTGCATTAGTTTGCATCTCATTTAGGGTTTTATGTTTGCATTTTTGCATTCTTTAAAATCTAGAAATTCAAAAATATCAGTCATTTTTCATAGTGTTTTACATAACATTTCCTCATCATTCATTTACATTACAAAATTGAATCAAAATTGCATCTCCAATTAGGTCTTTTTTCTTGTCATTTAGTACTATTTTGTAGTTGCATTTGGACCTCATTTTATACAAATCTAAAACTACAACTTATTGTCTAAAATTGGAATCTAAAAACTATAGAAATCATCTAAAAAACCTTCAAATTATTTTTTTTAAACCTTGAAGTGAGACCCATTTTCCCAAAGGCGAATGAGTCCCTAATCAAGGCTTTTTTTAAATTTATGAGCATTAAAACTATTGTTCCTGCCTGTTGTGTGTCTGTATTTACTTTGCTATTTTAGTTTCCATAATTTTCATTATCTGAAATTGTTTATATTAATCATAATTTTTTAAATTCAATGCATTGTTTGAATTCCAAATTTGCATCCAAAAGACATCATTTTTGGGTTTTCACATAGCATAATAAAAAAAGTATCTTGTTTAAATCTGAAAATTTCTTTTACATACTTGCATTGCACTTTACATCCTAGTGTATTTCATTTTATTTTACCTCTTATCCATTTTGGGTGCACCTTGGGTTTGTGAAGCTTGCATAAGCTACACAACTTGGTGTCCTATTGTCAATACTATTGTGAGAAATAGTTTGAGACTCATGTCATTCTGTGATACATCATTCATCATGGATCTTGGGTTCTCTAACTCTTTAACTCATAGTGTTGACACTAGTCAAACCACTATGGATCATACCCTTAACATTTCATTTCCCATGACTTCCCTACCCACACCTAATGAAAAAGGAATAGAGATTTTTTCGTATCTTAGCTCATGTTATTAATAAACATGTCCCTACCATAACTATTTATGCTCAAGCTTTGGGGTATACTCAAAGAAAAGGTGGAATTCCAATTCCTCCTTCCACAACCATAACCTCTATTATTACATGCACCAATTCAACTGTTACAACAACCATACAACCTACTAGAAATGTCAACACTTCCTTAAGTATTTCCACTGGGATTCCCTTTAGCTTTGCGCATTCAAATCTCATATCTCTTAACCCATCTCCCCTCACAAACTTACACGTCACTTTCCCTTCACATACATCTACACCTCCACCTTATACACCTCCATCTCTCAACATTAACAATGATCCTATCCTTAACACACTCTTGCAAAATGTTTCATCCATCCAACAAAAAATTTGTACGTTAAGTCAAAATCAAAATGGTATATTGTTGTAATGGTTCAATCAATGGGTGGAGTTACATTACCAGGAGCATTTGACATTGTTATTAGAGCTGAGAACAATCTTATTCAGGCAGGTAAAATTGCACCAAGACCTCCTATGCCTATTTTCCCTAATATTTATCCTTTAATGCCTATTCAAATACATCATATTGCTCCATTACCTATCATTCCAGCCTTTGGCTATAAAGTAGTTGTTCAAAATAATGATGTTCCAGTACATTCAGATTTACAAGAGCTTAGGGGTACCCAACAGGAAATGGAAAAATTGTTGCAAATAGTTAGCAATGACTTAGTGAGCCTTAAAAACAATAAGGTCAGAATTTCAGACCTTACCAAGCACCATTCCAAGCAAATAGACCACCTTATCAGGCTGATTACCATGAAAAGAGAATAAATTTCAATGCTAGGCCTAATGAGCCATATAATCAAAATGTTGCTAACTCTTCAAAAGATCTTTTACCTATGTATAAAAATTTGGCACACGATTATGTGTGGTGCATTCCATGTAATCAACCTCATAACTAGGCTACGTGCATGAATGAAGTGGTCAATCAAGCTCTTATAGTACAAAGAAACTATTCTAATTTTGAAAAACCAACAAAGGAGAATAATGATCCTCAAGATCTTCAGACCCAACATAATGATCTTGATGTTTCCATGATTAATTAACAAGGTAATGAATTTTATGGAGTGAATCATGTTCAAGGCCAAAATTAGTGATCTACCTCTATTGCTGCTAATACGAGGTCAACAAAGAGGCTACTAACTTAAGACAACAAGTTGTTTCTAAGGAGAAACAAGTAGATAAAGATCAACAACAAGCTGGTAGAGATAAAGGTCAACCTTCTACAACCCAATAGGGGAAAATTCAGCCTTCCACTTCTTAGATTGTTCAAATTTTACCAAGAGGACAAGCTCAAGCCGCTAAGGAACAACCAAAGGTTCAATCACATTCTTTACTAGCACAAACAAAAAATTTTGTTCCCAAAGTGTAGCAAAAGGTTAGTACTCCAACATTTAATATTCTGGATCATATGAAGAAAGCTACAATTAATTTTCCGAATGATTGATTCTTTACATCTTCCTGGATAAAAGGATTTATTGCAAGAGGCTTTGGCTAGGATTTCAATTTCTGATGAGTCTACTAAAGATCAGCCTAGAGTTCTTGCAAACAACTCAAAAGGCAAGAGTGAGCAACCAACCCAAGAGGTAAAGCCGCCTCATTTTTATGGTAATCTGATTATTGGTGATAATATACTACATAACTGCATGATTGACTTAGGAGCAAGCAACTCTATTATGCCTAAATAGCTAGTAGATAAGAATTGATTTATGAGCCATTGTCAAAGGGGGTAGTTCAATTAGATGGTACAGCCATTAAATTTGTTGGAGTAATTAAAAGTCTGGCCCTTACCTTACATGCTTGTCCAAACTTGTCAATCCGACATGATATTTATGTCATTGATTTCCCACCTTTCTTTTTCATTTTCCTTTCTAGAGATTTTACTATAAAGTTGCATGGGTATTTATCATCAAATTGGTCACTTATGTTTTTAGAACTATATATTACACTAGAGTGATTGTCAAATCAGAGCCACAAGCCAAATATCATATTGAACCTTATGTCCCTAATCCTATAAATGCAAACCTAGCTATCCATGAGTAGGAGGATCAATCCATGACCCTAGACCCCAACATACCTATTGAGGACAAACCTGATATAAATTTAGATGAGTGGGTAGTCGAGGATCACGAGGTTGATCCTTTTAGTCACATGGATGAAGTAGGTTTGGGAATTTACATGATTCAGGAGCCTAATGTAGTTTTACCAAACCTGGTCAAAGATGAAAAACAACCAGAATAGCAAGATAATCAACTTTGAAAGCTATATTTTGATGGCTCAAGAAGTAAAGTGGGTGTTGGTGGAGGATCCATGTTGATTTAACCTAATGGAGAAAGGTATTATTCAACACTTCACTTTTCCTTCAGTTGTTCAAACAATACTGTTGAATACGAGGCATTGATTCATGGCTTAGATTGGTCTAGAAAAAAAGGTATAAAGTATTTGCAAGTTTTTGGTGATTTTGAGTTGATAACAAATTAGATAAGAAATTTGAATGTAACAAAAAATAATTTTCTTAAGCTGTATAAGCACAAAACTTGGGATTTAATTGAAGAATTTGATGCTTTCAATCTGCTATCTATTCCTAGAAATCAAAATAAAGAAGTTAATAAGCTTGTTGCCATAGGATCATAATTTGATATTCCAATCAATATTCATAATATTGAGGTACAACTATAAGTAAAATTTGTTGTGACACCATTTGTACTAGATAATAATGCTAGTTGGAAATTTTTTGACAGCGATGAGTAGATTGAGAGTGTTTCTTTCTGTATTATACTGTATAAAATTTATTTGCATCAACATTTTGAATCACACTCTGTGATCCATCATCAAGATGAAGAGAGTTGTAGGAGAAGAATGGTTGAATGAAGACCAAGCTTGGATATATAGAGGAGAATGTTATGCACAAAATTCAAGAAGTGAGAAGAACAAGAGGGAAAAGGTAAATAGGAGAAATTAGGAGAAAAAAAAAAGGAGAACTAAGGGAAAGAAAATAGAAGAGAAAGAGAAACAAAGTTAAAAACAATAATAAAAAGAAAGAAACTTAGGAAGCAGAGTTTTATGTTGGAAATCAACAAAATTTTGAGCAAAATATGACAATCAAATCTTGCAACTGAAGTCCAATAAACTACCTAAAGGGTTGGTAACCTTGGAGTCAATTTTTAAAACTGATGATCAAGTTAGAAAGGATAAAGACAACATGCCAGTGAATTAGGAACACTATGAGCCCATTGAAATATTTAGAGACAAGGTCCTCAAGCTTGGTATGGTTTGTACCAAATAAGAACATCAAGCTTTTATCTTGCTTTGCAAAGAATTTAGTGATTTTTTCTTGGGAGTATGGAGATTTAAAGGGTTTTAACCTTGAGTTAGCTCAACACACCATTGAGTTGGAGCCCAATGCAAAACCAGTGAGGCAGAAGCAGAGGCCTCTAAATCCAAAGCTAGAGCATCTCATGAAAATAAAATTGAACAAATTGATTGAAGGTAGCATTATCTTTCAAATAAAGCATACATCTTGGGTTTCTAACTTGGTACCTATTAGGAAAAATAATGGTGAGATTAGGTTATGTTGATTTTTGTGATTTAAACAGAGTCTCAAAGATCATTATCCACTGCCATTAATGGAGCAAATTTTACAAGTTGTTTTAGGTTTAGAAAGGTTCTAATTGTTGGATGGTTATTCAAGGTACAACAAGATTCTAGTAAAAGAGGAAGACCAGTTCAAAATAGCCTTTACTACAAAGTGGGGTACCATAGCTTACAAAAAATGCCCTTTGGTTTGTCCAATGCAGGGGCACCTTTTAAGAGAGAAATGGAGATGGCTTTCTAGGGCCTTATTAATAAATTTGTACTTGTCTATCTAGATGATATCATTGTATTTTCAAAGAAATATAACAAATTTTTTGATCATCCAAGGTAGATCTTGAAAGATGCAAAGAGTACAGGGTTTCACTTAACCCAAAGAAGAGCACTTTTCTAGTCCATGAGGGTAAGCTTCTTGTACATATTGTTTCTAAGAATGGTATCACAATTGACCCAAAAAGATCACAACTATTCTAGCTTTACCCCTTCTTGCACATAAGAAAGGCTTACAAAGCTTTCTAGGTAGGATTCATTTTGTTAGGAGGTTCATACCTAACATTGTAGAATTATTGCAGACTCTTACAACTATGCTGAAATAGAACATTCCTTTCAACTAGACTAAGGAAGGTAAGATAAGTTTTGAAGAAATCAAAGAGGCCCTTGCAGTAGCCCCAACACTTATTAACCCAAATTTTGATTATGAAGCCAAATACTCATTTATAGAAAAACATGTGCTAGCTGTAGTAAGAAGCCTTAAGAAATTTAGGAATATGCTCTCAAATAACAAAATACAACTGTTGATTGCCCATCCAAAAATCAAGCATTTCTTGCTCAGTAAGGATATCAATGATAAAAGAGCAGGTTGGAATACGAAAGTGATGGAATATGACATTGATATTAAATTCACCAAGATTGTTAGAGACAAAGTCCTATGTGAAGAACTTGTTGTTAATGAAGAAAACAACAAAGTAACTAATGAGAAAGTTGCAATAGTGTCAATAATGAAGAACAAGTTGTTGTTCTAACTTCTTTAGAAAATTGTATTCAACAAATGTTCATTACTTACATATTGGTGATTGTCTTGAAGATTTGTACAAGTCAAAACAAAGGTATTACAGGCTTCAAGCCATCCCTTATGCTGTAATGAATGAAATTTTGTATAAAAGGGATTCTCATGGCGTTTTACTTAGATGTGTTGAACCTAAATAGATTGAGAAAATTCTAAAAAAAATCAAGATGGCCCCTCTGGAGGCCATTTTGCACCAGGAACCATAGATCTTAAGATTATGAGAGTTGGGTATTATTGACTAGATTTATTTAAAGATTCCCATGCTTGGGTCAGAAAATGCAATAAGTGTTCAATATTTGCAGGGAAGCAGAAGCTTGCAGCCCTACCTCTACATCTAATTCAAGCGGAGCAGCCTTTTCAGAAGTGGAGACTTGATTTCATTGGCCCCATTAGCCCACCTTCAAGTGAAGGACATAAATGGATACTTACAACTACAAATTAATTTACGAAGTGGACTCAAGCAGTTGCATTAAAGGAGGCAAATAAGACTTCTATTTTGAATTTCTATCGAGACTTGGTTTCTAGGTTTGGTACTCTAGATTCTATCATTTATAATAAATAATTAACATTCATAGGTTTAAAAGTTTCAAATTGTTCAGTTAGGAATAAATTTTATTAAATACTTTTTCAAACTATTGCCCTCAAGGTAATGGAAAAACAAAGTCCACTAATAAGAATTTAATCAAGATAATCAAGAAGACAATCTAAGACACTCAGAGGACCTAGCATGATAAACTGAAGTAAGCCCTTTGGGCTGATAGGATAACACCTAAGAGAGCAACAAGAAATTCACCTTACATTCTCACATATGGCAAAGAGACCAAGATTCCTATCTTTGTTGAGTTTCCTACCTTAAACATAATCAAAGAACAGGACTTGCTTAATGAAGAACCTATGAAAATTAGGCTTGCACAACTAATAGAGCTAGAAGAAATAAGAAAAGAGGAATTAAGGAACTTAGAGATTCACCAAGCTCGAATGAAAAGAATATTTGATAGAAAAGAAATAACAAGAACTTTCAAAGAAGGAGATCTGATATTTAAATGGGATGAACTTAAGAGAAGACTTGGTAAACACACCAAATTTGATTCCATGTGGGATGGCCCATACATTATTACAAAATGCAAATAGCATAATGCATTCCAACTCTCAAAGATGGATGGAGAGGTGTTGCCAATCCCTATCAACATGATTCACCTCAAACAGTGCTATTAAGGATCAAATTTTGTAGATGTACATAGCAGAATAGTTGTTTTTAGCTAATAAGTGCCCATGGCACATTTCATTTCATTTCAGTTTTTCTTTTCAATAAGTGCAAATGAACTATTTGCTGCCCCTATCTTAAACAAAGCCATGATAGTTTATTTTCTATTTTGTTTTGTTGTTATATAGTTCTAAACAGTTGAGTTACAATGGTTTCAAGAGTTTGAGGAGGGCAACATTTGACTCCATGCCCAATGGGTTATTTAGGCAACTGGTTTGGCATGCTTAGCAGGTAAGCATTCAGTAGAAATCACCAAAAATGTTACCAAAATTTTACCTACAACTCAATTTGGTAGAGTTGAAACAATTATTATATCTAAGGTGAAAGGTACTTCAATAAATTTCTACTAATCGTAATCATTTTCATTTGAAGTCTCACGTGGAATTCAATTTTGATCATGCAATGGTTTACAATAGAAAGAGATTATAAAAATTACATGATATTGTTGTATTTCATTCACGTTGAAGTGAAAATATATACAATGTTGGTGTTTCATTCATTGAGATCAAAAGAATGCTTAAATATCACACACAAGACATGAGAATGATTGAATTGAATTAATATAACAATGTATGAAAGCAATACATCTGAATATTAAAAAAAGGAAAAACACATGAGAAGAGATCATATACATCATTGCCTTAAGGGTTGATGTTGATGTAAATCATTGTATCTTCAACTTGATCCTTCTATCTTTAGCTCCTCTCATTCCTAATCTCCAAATGTACCTACAGTTGATTGAAATATTTTGTTAGACCTAGGGACATGAAATCTCATCATATTTTTCATCAACAGACATATAACTTATAGCTATAATGCATTAAATCAATTGTGCCATTATCAGATAAATGTAAAAGATCCAAGTCAGATCATCAAATGAGAGTCAAATCATCAGAAAGAGCATTTCGCTTCACTATTTTTTCTAACTATTTTTCTCATTGTGCAGGTACAAGTTCATCTTTCATTTCATGATTCATCTCTTTTAACATTTTAGCATGTGGAGACAAATGTGGCTCCCACAAGGTTTGAGCCCAACATACAAAGGGCTATTGTCTTTATCTTATTTGTAGTCATTATCTATAGGAGTGCCATCAAAAGAATGCAAATTCTTCTACTAGACAGTTACCAGAGCGAATAAAAAGTTCACCAAAGCTTGAAGAGAAATGCAATAGTAATAATTCAAGATAATGAGAAATCTTATATCAGATAAGAATTTCCCCTACTCTACAAACTACCTGGTGTCAAAATAATTCTTGGAAATTTTCAAGCATGTATGATAGGTTTATGATTGTCACTATTTATAGCAATAGACAAACCAGTTGTTTCAATGAAAGCATTTTTAGTTTGAAGAACAATTTATAAAGTGATACAACACATTATCCATCCATGACTATGAAATAAATAAGTTCAATGAAGGTTTATTATTTGTTCATGTTGAAGTGATAGTCACAAATGAGCAGTGAGCTCAATATCATGATTTCCTATCATTTATTTGTTGTCTTACAATATTTTTTCCTATTATTCATCATATGAGTTACATACATTGGAGAGACATCCTAGTCATGAAGTGTATTGGTACAATTACAAGAGGGCAATCCATTAAAGGCATGAAGGGACAACAATATGGCATAAAGGAAATCATCATTTTCCATGACTTAACAGTGTTCGTGTTTCTAAATATCTAGCAAAAGGATTATCTCTTTTTTTCTCACAATGATATATGGATTGCATCCAAGTTAGTTTATCCTATCCTTCAAAGAAGAAAAGGCATGCAAAGTGGAAGTTGAGGATCTCAAGTGTACATGGAAATAAATCAGCCTTTCCTTTTATCAAATCTATGGAAGCAAGCTTTCCAGATAGGCCTAATCTAAAGTTTGCTTTCTTGACAGATCAACCCTTTAAACTACAAAGGGAGACTTTGAGATCAAAACAATTCAGATTTTTCTTGAAGCTTTTTTTTGGAAATGGGTGTGGCTGTTCATCAGTTCAATTGGATTATCCCATTGATTTTTTAGGATTCCATCGAATATTTTGAACATGGAAAAGGCAATATAATTGAGAGCTTAAGGAATAAAGCACTATATGATGCAACATGTGGACACATTTATCCTATACAAAGGAAACAAATATCAGATTCTAAAGGAACATATACTAAATATGTCATTGTCACAAGTCTTGTGAGACATCAGTGTATGGCTTCAGAGCCAATGGCTCTGATAAGTAATGAAACCCAGAAATAAAAGAATGGAGAAAACAGAGGTGAAAACCCGTAGTTTGCAAGGACAAAAAGGTTTATGAAACCCAAATTTTTGCAAGATGAAACCCTCAAAGTGCTTGAGTAAAAAGTGTGACACTAAGACAAGGGTTAAGTGTTTCTTAATATTCTAGTAAATTGCATGGAGAAGCCATGGCTACAACCTAAGGTTATGAAAAGAATTAAATGAAACAAGGCTTGGATGCCCATATGGTTCAAAGCATGCGACCTGCACAGAGGATGAAAAAACCCTCGACATTAAGGAGCATTGAAATAGGTAGAGAATAAAGAAGTTGTGGCCATGAGGAGATAAAATCATGAAAGAGGCATATGAAATAGAGAAAAAAAAAAGTAGTTTTCTTTTGTGTTCTTTATTCTTTTTAAAAACTACAGAGATAAATTATTGAATCTCTTTAAGGAGGATACCCAAGTTATAATTTTTAGATGGGGTTTCATTCATCATAGTCGTGCCCTCCTACAGGAAAAGAAATATGGAAATAAAACTCAAGGTTTCTCTTCGTTTACAAAGAATGAAGTCACGAACTCTAAAAAAAGTATAAACCTAGTGCCAGAATATAGCTGTGACTATAAGTTATCTTAGAGAAGCAAAACAAAAATAAAGAATATGAAAATAATAACTTACCATGCAGTCTCAACACATAACTATAGAAGAAGCTGAATAAAGGCTCGAGCTAGCTTCAAAAATCACCATTCAATCTCCTACAAAGCTTCAGTGGAACCCTAATAGTGGCAACACAACATAACAACATTGAAGCTTCTAAAAAAACAAATGAAAAGAATGAAATGAAAAATGGAGGTTGCGGGTCTATTTTGTTTAGGTTTTCTTTACCCTAAATTGGCCAACCAAGTTCAAGGCATTTTTTTTGCCTTATTTTTATTTTATTTACTTCAAACTAATGTCTTATGCCATAATTGTTGAGAAGTTGTTGAGATGATTTAGCATTGTTTTCATTGATGTCAGAACCTTGGATCCTGAAGGTTTTGCTTCGGATGATATATAGATTTGATCTATCCTATCGTATGATATGATGTTGCATTGTGTGGAGATTATCCTTGATCTAGATATGGTAGTATTCCTTTTTTGGACATCTTTTGAATTCAGATGATGCAGTATAATGAAGACTAATCCTTTGATGATGGTTGTTGTACTCAAAGCTTATTTTGTATAACCATGCTATCTAAAACTTCATGTAGCATGTTACAAGTTTTTGTATGTCGAATTGTGTTTCTCTGGTTGACACTGAAATTAATGATAATCAAGATTTGGTCTTGCTTGTGGCATATTATATCTAGAATATACTTCATGCAATTCAAATTATGCTATCTTATGTATGACCTATTCTTGGTCCCTTGGTAACGTGGTAAGATCTTTATGTACAACCTATATTTTGGGTCTGATGTTAGTGTGCAAGGCCTTATTAAATATTTTAAGGTTGTTCCTTATGCCGACATGTTTTTTGGTGATCTAAATACAAATGGTGTTTGGTCGAATTAGAAGACTATGAAGATATTATGTGGTTGACTTATTTTTGTTCTATGGGTATACATGCATATATATAGAGAACATATTTTTATTGAAGATAGATGCATGGAAGTAGTATGATGTGTGAAAACATATAGAAGAGTGTGAAGGAATGAGTAATCTATTTTGGTATAAAGTTGTGTGAAGGTTGTGGAAGGAAGGTGCACAACATATTCTTAACTGGATCTGCTATAGATAGAGATTTTGCTCTTAACCGGAATTGAATTCATGCATATGTAGATACAACTTCATCAGTTCAATTTTTTCAGTGAGACTATTTGTAATCAGTTGTTTTGTATTGTGCAATGAGCCCACCGGAAATGAGCCACCCTACAATGAGCCTTTGTAAAAATCACCTTAACTGGTGTTTTATAATTGAGAATTAGCATTCTCTATGGTTTTTCCCTTTTTGGGTTTCCATGTAAACTATGGTGTTCATTGTGCTTGGTGTTGTTATGTGCATCTATTTTATTATTTTTTGATTTGTATAAGTCTGCTCTAGATTAAATAAAGAAAATAAAATTATTTTAAGATAACTGATTCGCCCCCCTCTTAGTTGTTTGGATTGTTCAACAATTGGTATCAGAGCTTGGTCCCTTGTAGATAGAGCTTAACCATTTGAGGGAGATCTTGGCATTATGAACATATGCAAAGAGATTATTAATTTGAGGAAGAACTGAAGCCAATATTTAGTGACATGGAAAGTACAAAATCTGAGAATGAAGAATTGAAAGAAAACCTCAAGGAGGAAAATGCTTGCATCTCAAAGCTAAGGGAGAAAATCCAAAAAATTCAAAGCAAGACACAAAGAGGTCAATCGAGAATTAAAAGAGTCAGAAAGTATTGAGAATTTAAAGCTACGGTTGGATGAATGCAAAAATACTGAAGAAAATTTCAAGAATACCATCAAATAGAAATCAAAAGAAAATGAGAAGTTAGATCAAGAGATAAGAAGGTTAAAATCTGAAGCAAGAATGTGAAAGTAGCATGATTTTGGATCAAATCTTGTCCCTATAGAAATGCCACAAGGATAAAGGAGGACTTGGATTCACCGATGAAAGCTCAAATCGGAACACTAAGGGTGAAGACAAAGCAGTTGAAGCTGAAGCAAGATCAGTTGTAACAAGCAAGGTCTAGAACTCTAATGGACCTACAAAAAGACCTTTGATCAAGCAACCAAATGCTCAAAGGTACTTATCATTCAATGGTTATTGTTTTCTATGCAAAAAAAATTGGACATAAGGCTATAGATTGTAGAAGCAGGAAGGAACCAGATATTCAATGCTTTAATTGTCACAAGTTTGGTCACAAATCAAGTCATTGTAGAAGTCAATTATCTAATCTGACTAGAAGAAATGAAATGAAAAATCTCTTTTATGGTTATTTCTACTCATGCCATGGTTACTGTCACAAAGCTAATTAGTACAGATCTAGGTTTCACTCGGTTAGGTCAGAACAAAGATGTTACAAGTGTAATGAATCTGGATATTATGCTAAAACATGTAGATATGCTACTTCAAAAAGGACTGGAGACAAAAATAAGGTTGCAAAATCAAATGAATCTAAAAGGAAGACTGTCACCATTTGGAAGAAAAAGGAACCGAGTGTGGAGAGCCCTTCTATGGTACCAAATCTTGGTACTAGCTCTTCTGGTAATTGAGCCAGTTGCCTTGGCTTAGAGGGAGTTTTTATATTGCATATCCTATAAGTTCCCCCTCTCTGAAGAAAGATTGATGTGTTTTTGGCATGATTAAGCTATATCTGAGTGATGTTTCATAATGAAGGCTAATCTAGATGATTGAAAAGAAAAGTATAATTGTTGGCATCATCGATACAAGTTTTGGCGGTTAAATAATTATGAGTAATTAAGGATAAAAGGCAGAGTTTTCAAAATCATTTCTCATAGTTTGCAAAGAAGAAGAAGATTTTTTCATTGAGCGATAAAATTTTGAAGAAGGCAAGTGCGAGGATGGAATCCGTTGACAAAGAATCATGTGGCAGTGTTCTGCTAAGGCTAAAGGGAGTAGATTTGGATGAGTTTGATCATCAAAAGATGAAAGAAATGGAACTGGGGTTGAAGATGAATGAATTGTAGAACATAAGTGCTTTTTGTATGGATTTATGGGGAGAGTTCCCTAGGTTTGCAGATAAAGAATCTATCTTGTTCCTATTGATTTGATTCAAAGATGGTAGCATCATTTTGGACAAACCCTATATGATCATGAAGGAAGCCATTGAAGCTATTACTGGTTTATGCAATGTTGGTGACCTCCCTAGGAAGAAAATGGTGAAATACAAAGACATGGAGGAACTTACTAGTATCGACAAAGACCCCCGAGCTCTACTGATAAATACCATTGTTGATCTTGTAGTAAGGTATGTTGCTTACAACATGACTTATAAAATCTATTTCAGAAAGCATGAAGGTTCTACTTCGGCTATTGTTGTATATCTTGTACACATGATGGTGAAGGAAAACAAGCAATTTGATTTGTGTAGCCTAGTAATGGAAAACCTAATTGAGAATGTCAGAATGTATTTGGTTGAGAGTTATCCTTTCTATTTTGGGTCTTTGCTCACATGTTTCGTATTTTACTTTCTGAGTTTGTTATCAGCAAAAGCGAATGTTAAGTGGAAGACTGGAATCCCTAACGAAAAGAAATTTTATAGATATTTGGAGTGTATGGAAGATAAAGAAAGTGCATGTGAAGTCTATTTCTCATTCCTATAGATGAATCTATGCTCCAGTGTGATAGTATCTAGTCAATTTGAGGAGGGTTCCTCCTCTAGTAAGGAGTTGGAAGTTTTCATTGGTGGTTCCCCTCTAGAGCCTAAAAGGAGGAAAGTTAATACAAAATATGTCATCACTATCTCGAAAGAGAAGGAGAATGAAGAAGAATCTCTGCATGGATTTGAATCTTTCATTCCAGATGATATCTAATCAATGTTAGATGAAGTTGATATGAAGAAGGTTGGTGAAATGTGGCATGCTAATTCTCTGATCTGAAGGTTTAAAATTCATGATGCTTTAATTGATTATCTGCTCAAGAAGGGTATTACTATTTCAGATGTTTTTGACTTGTTATCAGATGATCTAGTAGAAGTTGTTGAAGAAAGAATGTTGTTGGAAGGACCTGAAGGACATAAGGTTGAAGCTATGATTGAGAGAAGATGTGTCAAAGCTAAACAAAATTTATCCAAACACATTGGTGAGATAAGAGAATGCATTAAGGATATGTCTGACATCTACAAGTATTGTCTCTAGTGGCCTGCAACTATCGATAATTTTAGAAGCAAAATTGAAGCTATTGAATCTGAGATGAATAATATTGGAAAGAGTTTTTATTTCTTCAAAGACAAAGATGGAAAACAAAGAATAAGATTTGGTGAGTTACAAGCGGAGTTGTTGATTGTTCAAAGATAGAGGGAAGAATTGGTTACTTCTTTCTAGTTTTTCAAAGATATTGTTGAGGTATGATTGGATCATCTATCTAGGATACTTTATAATGCATAAGATTGTGAATGGAAGTGCTTGTCTTTGGACTAGTCATCCTTATTTACACTGTTGACTTTGTTGGATAGTATGAGCACTAGATTGGTTTCTACAGTGTTATCTTATAAGAGGATTCTTCCAATTGTGAGAGAAAGGTACAAGAATTTTTTTTAGGTGAAAAGTGTTATTTTTACTTGATTTTTTGAATGTTGAAATTTTGGCCCTTTTCCTTTGATGGAAAAAAGGGGAGAAAAATGAAAACAAAAAGAAGAATTGAATTGCTGAACAAAGGGGGAGTTTTGGAGTTTGCAACTTTGGACCTGGAGTTTTCAGAGTTTTGTGATTTTGAGTTTTTGATGGTTTGCCATCAATGCCAAAGGGGGAGATTGTTGACAAGTTGTTGAGATAATTTAGCATTATTTTCATTGATGCCAAAACCTTGGATCCGGAAGGTTGTGCTTTGGATAATGTATAGACTTGATCATCCTATCATATGCTATGATGTTGCGTTGTGTGGAGATTATCCTTGATTCAGATATGGTAGTATTGCTTTTTGGGACATCTCTTGAATTCAGTTGATGTAGTATAATGAAGACTAATCCTTTGATGATGGTTGTTGTACTCAAAGCTTATTATGGGAAACCTTGCTATCCAGAACTTTGTGTAGCATGTTACAAGTTTTTGTATGTCAAATTGCATTTCTCCAATTGACACTGAAATTAATGATAATAGAGATTTGGTCTTGGTTGTGGCATTCTCATTAGCTCGGGAATATCCTTCATGTAATTAAAATTATGCTATCTTATGTATGACCTATCATGGTCCCTTGGGAACATGGTAAGAAGATATTTATGTATCACCTATATTTTGGGTTTGGTATTAGCGTGCAAGGCCTTATTGAATATTTTAAGGTTGTTCCTTATGCTAACATGTTTTGTGGTGATTTAAATACAAATGGTGTTTGGTCAAATTAGAAGACTATGAAGATATTATGTGGTCAACTTATTTATTTCCATGATATACATGCATATATATAGAAATCATCCTTTTGATTGAGGATAGATGCATGGAAGTAGTATGATGTGTGCGAACATATAAAATAGTGTGAAGGAAGGAGTAATATTTTTTGGCAGAAAGTTGTGCGAAGGTTGTGGAAGGAAGGTGCATAGAAGATTCTTAATTGGATCTATTGCAAACAGAGATTATGCTCTTAACCAGAATTGAATTCATGCATATGTAGATGCAACTTCATCATTTCACTTTTTTCAATGAGACTATTTGTAATCAGTTGTTTTTTATCGGGTAGTGAGCCACCCTACAGTGAGAAACTTGGAAGTGAGCCTTTGTAAAAATCAACTTAACCGATATTTTATAATTTTGAATTAGCATTATTCGTGGTTTTTCCCTTCTTGGGTTTCCATGTAAATTTTTGTGTTCATTGTGCTTGGTGTTGTTACGTGCATCTATTTGATTATTTTCTAATTGGTATAAGTCTACTCCGAATTAAATAAAGAAAAGAAAATTGTTTTAAGATAATTGATTCACCCCCCCCTCTTAGTTTTCTGGACTATTCAACAAGTATTGTTAGGGATTTTTTTCACTTTCATACCTTGTCATATCCATACAACCCACCTTTAATCTTGCATTTAGAAAAAAAATATTGATTTATCTTAGCTTATTAAAATCAATTTATTTTCCTTAATAAATTTTTTAAAGATAATTTAATATTTTTTTTATGAAACACTTATTAAAGTAAATAAATTTAACATATTACCTTTAATATTTGTTAATACAAACCAATACATACATCCTAAATGTGCAAGAGATAAAGGTGAGTCATACAAGTGAGCTAGAGTGTTGTGCTTTCTTTGAGTTGGAGTCAAAGTTGAGTCTTTTGGAGATCTCAGTGGTTGAGGCCATCATTCATGGAGGATTTTGAGACATGAGACTCAGTTTTATATCAGTTTTGGAGTTCTTTTGGTCATGCACAGTAAGAGGAGAAGTTTGCAACTATTTGAGCCCAGTTTACATCAATTGTGGGGCCCCTTTTCGAGGGTTTTCATATTTTCTCATGGGAGAGATATTTGGAGATATATTTACTTTCAGTTAGCTACTAGTGCCACATCTTGGCACCTTGGAGTTACCTATTGTATATATTGAAAAAGATAGTCTATTTTCTCAATTCTTACATCTTTGCCTTTGCATTCTGCAAAGAAAGATTGGTTGTGTAACTCAACTTTACAGTTATTAATATATGCAACAACTTTTATAGGCTATTTTTTATTGTTACTTGCAAATTTTCCTTCAATTTTCTTATTGCAATCAAGTTTTAGCCTTCTCACATTCAGGTGTTTTATCTCTGTTGATGATTTGGATGCAAATTTAATGAGTTTGAAATCTCAAAACCTTTAAATTTATGTCTCATTAATGGTTGTATGTACAAAGAAGCAAGTTTATTCATAGGTCATAAATTGTGCTATAGATTTATCTTTACCTTTAGGTTGTGAAAACATCATTTTTTCCTTCATAAAGGATAGATTATCGAGCCTTCTTGTGAAATAATTATGTGTTTAAACTATTCAATTTGAGTTGTATAAATAGATTTCTATGAGAGATAGTTGTGAATCAAGAAGCTCATCTTTTCCATTTAGGTGCATCACCATAGTTTAAGTTTCAGTTAACCCATTTATTTCAAAGGCTTTCTTCCCTTTACCTTCAAGATTATCAATTATTCATTAGAAAATCATAAGAGAGCCAGCCCACAATTTGGAGATTCATCTTCACAATGAGCATACCCATAGGCTCAAAGATGTTTCTATGTTTCATGAGATTGTTGAGAGTATAAACTTAGTATCCAGGTGCAATCTCCATGACAATGGTTATATCACCATTTTTCTCAAATTAAAAGGTTTGATGGTGAACCTATAACTGATTTTAATGATAGGTTCAAGAAGGCTTATTCTAGGTTACAAGCACCTTACGTAGTGGTTAATTTGTCTTCCATTGCAATTTATTATACAATAGTAGATCCTTTAACTGCTATGTTTGTGAAATGAAGGGTGAATCCTCCCACTACTTTAACAGAAGCCTATGCTGAAGACGTAAGTGTAAATTTAGAAATGAAACACCTCGAAAGTGGATTGTCTATAAATGACAGAAATGGATTGAAAAACTATCAATTTCTGAGTGTGAATGGAGTCTCATTAAATAATCCAATGATTCCTAATTCTTTTCCTCTAGTGGTCCAAAATGAGACATTTCCTCAAAATACTTTCTTTCAATTTGGAAATAGTCAAGCTTTAGTCCCACATCCTGGTCCATCCATCATAGAGCTACATCCTAACAAAAAATATTTCTTCTCGCAGAATCAAGAGAGTCAAAAGGTCAAACTCTCAATGATAATGAAGAAATTAAGGAAATCACAACTCAACTCAAAAGATTAATGACAAAAGTTAAGCAACTAAAAATTCAAAATTTCTACTCTCAGAGTAATAATCAAAGTTCAAAAAGTTGAGCATATAATGCTCCTAGACCACCTAGACCTTGGAACACACAACCAAATAATGGAGGAATATCCACACCTTTAGATAACACTAATTTATTTGGTGATAGACCTATGTCAAAGGTGAATTTAGCTGAGCTTGCGATGAACAATTGGTGTAGAATTCACAACACAAATGCTCATTTTGAAGTGGATTGTCCGTAGTTTAAAACTGCCTCAGATAATTTTTTGGCTGCTACACATTACAACAAACAATTTGACTCTCATCCTCCTAAAGGGAATGAATAAGTTATAGTAGGATATGATTCTACTCTTTTTCTTGAAATTTACGAATGTGTTAAATCACCTGATGTTGTCATGAGTCATACTTATGAACATGAGGGAGATAGTTCAACCATGACTTTAAATACTTACACATTTCCTTATCAAGATGAAAATGAAGCTCAAGATGAAGTTGATGAAATTCATTCTTTTCAACAAAATTCGAAAGGAAATAACTATGACCTATGAAGTAATGCAAATGGTGGAAATAAATTCAAAGGATTGTTGATTGCATCAACCCGACCAAATAACTTCAATACTCCACTTGATGATAAGTTGAGTAATACTCTAGGGTTACCCAAAGTGACCTCTCAATATAACTCATCAAACGTTTCAAAAAGTGAAAAGGTAGATTCCTCTTACCAAAACAATTTGACTAATTATTTAGTGGAAGAGATCAAAAAGGTAAAAATAATCCTCTTTATTAGAACTGCTCAAAATGCCTGTTATCAAGAAAGCCTTCTTGAATACTTTAGAAGGTTTTCCAAAAGAAGGCAAATTTAAAGAATCTAAGACAAAGGATAACTTCATTAAGGAAAAATTCAAAAACATTATTCCTATGGTAGACACACAAGTAGGCTTTTATAAATGGAAAATAGAGTCCCCGCCATTTTTCCTCACATTGAGAATATTTGGAAAAAATCCATAATTGTTTAGTCAATTTTGGAGCATCCAATAATGTGATGCCTTTGTCCACATTTTAGATGCTAGGTATAAATTTGAAAAATTCCTTGAAGAAAGTCACTCAGCTTGACAAAATTGAAGTAAACATAGTTGGAGAATTAACCAATATCCATATGCAACTAGCATCGGATCCTCGAATTCAAAATTCTATAGATATTCAGGTTGTCGAGATACCTGATACTGGTGGAATGCTATTGAGCAGGGATTGGTCAAAAACTTTGAATGGATACATGGCCACTAATTTTTCACATATGTGGCTACCCTGAAAAAGAGTTCCTAACCAAATCAAGATCGAGAGAGAGCCACATATGAAGTATATGCTCACTTATTACAATAAGAACAACTTTTGTACATAGATGTAGAACCTGAAGTTCAAAAACTTCAAAGTTCAAGAGTTAAAATAGAAGAATTTTTCATGTGTAGTGTTGAAAAGCATAATCATATAACTCCTAGAATAGACGTGTTAGTCAAATCAGATTATGATTCTTTCGAAGAAGATGATAATAATTTGGAGAAATTTTGGAAGAGTATTGCTATGGAATTTTGGAAGTTTTTTGTTGCAGGGTTGGTGCAAGTTACAAAATTCTACACACTCATAAGATAGTTACATGATGTGCTTGGAAATCATCCATAGAATTGAAAGCCAACATTGTTCGGAAAGTATTATGCTAGACATGCCTGAACTCAAAATACTTGAAGACAAGATGCAGGTTGAAAAAAATAAAAAATTTAATATATCCACTCTCAAGAACGCTAAGCCCAAAGATGCCAAGGATCAAACTTGGACCCTTAGTTTGATGGATCTAAATCAAAACAAGGAATTGGAATTGGAGTTGAACTAATCAGTCCACAAGCTAAGTCTTTTTTTGCTGCTTATCGATTATAGTTCAAATGTACTAACAATATGGAAAAATATGAAGTTGTCATTCATGGTTTGATGCTCATGATCAAGACGATAGTCAAGATTATCAAGGTGTTTGGTGATTCAAAATTGGTGGTCAAGAAAGTTTGAAAGAAGTATATTTTTCATTACAAATTCTTGTTCAATTACCAACACAAAGTGTGGGATTTAATGGAATATTTTGATGTCTTTAACATCACTCACATCCCACAAAGATTCAATCAGAGAGCTGATGCTTTAGCTACTACTACCAGTGCTCTAGAACCTTTGGATGCTTTCGATTTGAGGAGATTCATAGTTGAGTTGGTGTAGTTACCTTTGGTTTCTGATAATGTTACAAATTTTTAGGTGTTCAAAGATGATCATCATATACTAGAATTTATCACTAACATTGGTATCTTCAAAACACAAATAATTGAAGAAATAGATCACCTAGATGGTGAAATTCAAGATGAAGAGTTAGCTCAAGCTAAAGATAATGCTATTCTGAAAGGGATAATTGAGTTGGAAATACTGTTTGATGTAGATCAGATAGTCCAATAGAAAGACCTACCCAAAAGTGGTGGAGGGCAGTTTGAATTATATAACTTGAATACTAAAGAAGATCCTATGAACATGTTTATAGGGAAGGTTTTTACCACAAAATTAAAAAAAATACTTCTCAGGAACTCATGGATTATGGGAAGGTTATAACATGGACATATGAATATTTGAAAACCTATGATAATTCCATTATCACTCATACAATCCCATTAAAGCCTGATGTAAAACTTTTATGATAGAAACAATGGCCTGTAAACGCACTCTTGAAACCCTTGATCCAAAATGAAGTAAAAAAGCTCCTCTTAGCTTGGAAATTTTTTCCTATTAGGCATTCCACTTGGGTGGTGAATTTGGTGCTTGTCAGGAAGAAGAATGGAGATATACGACTATGTGTGGATTTTCAAAATATTAATAAGGATTGTAAAAAGGACAACTATCCTCTACCTTCATTGGAAGAAGTGTTGCAGATTGTTAATGGCTTACAGATGATGTCCTTGTTGGAGGGATTCTTCGGATACAATCAGATAATAGTTACGAAGGAAGATAGGATGAAGACAGTGTTCACTACAAAGTGGGGAACTTTCACTTATAGAAGGATTCCTTTTAGATTGATAAATGTTGGAGCCACATTACATAGAGCTATGGACTATGCCTTTTGATATTTGATAGGAAAGTGTATCATTATATACATGGATGAAATCACAGTATGTTCAAAGGATAGAGTAGATCATGTACGCGATCTCGGAGCAATATTGTAAAAGTGTGAAACTTATAGAGTTTCACTAAATCCTAAGAAATGTATTTTTGGGGTGACTGAAGGGAAATTACTAGGACAAATTATTTCTGAAAAAGGTATTTCAATAGACCCAGACAGAGTGAGTTCTCTACTCAAGCTACAGCTACCGGGAAGTAAAAAAGAATTAAAATCATATTTCGATAAGATCACTTTTGTTTAGAGATTTATTACTGGATTTTTCGAGATAGTGAAACCACTCGATGGTATGGTAAAGAAAGATGCAAAAATTGAGTGGACTAATGAAGCAAAACTTTCCTTTGAGAATATGAAAGCTACAATTATGGAAGCACCGATTTTGGTAAGTCTAGATTATGTTAAACATTTTTATATTTACTCATTTTCATTTGGTCATATGTGTGTAGTAGTGTTGACAAAAAGAGGTGAGAACAAAGAAGAAAATCCAATTTCTTTTATGAGCACTCCATTTAAATAAGCGGAGCTCAGATACATTGATGTTGAAAAACAAGCCTTTGCTTTGGTTAAAGCAATGTGAAAATTTTGACATTACATTCTCAAAAGTATAGTTAAGGCCATTTTTCTTGATATTGTAGTAAAAATGCTACTAACATAGAGTGAGCTCAAAGAAAAGAGAGCGAAGTGTGTTATGATTTTGCAAGAATTCGATTTAGAGATTCTACCCATGAAGCTAGTCTGGGGACAAGCCTTAGTTAAATCTATTGTCGAGATTGATCCACAAATCTTCAGTCAACAATATACTCTAGATGTAAATGATCAAGACAATTGGTATTTGGATATATGGCATTTCCTAGTTAGCCATAACTGCTCTGATCGCATGCAAAGAAATCAGAGAAGATCCCTAAAGATAAAATATCAGAGTTATATGATTGAAAGAGGCATTTTATTCAAGAAGAATCATGAATGAATTTATCTAAGATGTTTGAATAAGACTGAAGCAAAAGAAGTTTTTCAAGAGTTAAATAATAAATTTGGTACAACTCACAAATCACCTTTAACCATTGCACACCTCATCTTGAGAGTTGGTTATCACTAGCCAACTATTTTCAAAGATACTTATGAACATGTAAAGCATTGCTACACATGTCAAATTTCTGCAAACAAAGGAAGATTTAATGCTCAACTGTTACAGTCGGTGATGGAGATGCACCCTTTCTCACAATGGGGGTTAGAATTCATCAACACCATCAATCCTCCATTGTACTAGGTCATAGGTTCATGTTGACTGCTACTGAATATTGTATTTGATGAACTGAAGCATGTCATAGCAAACAATACACCACAAATATGGAAATCAAAATTTTAGAGGAAAGCATTATTACTAGGTTTGGAGTACCGTATGTGTTGGTATGTGATAATGGCCCTGCTTTTTCGTCATTAAAGTTTTCTAATGGGTCATTTAAATATGGTATAACATTGAAATTCTCATCTAATTATCCACTAGGATGAATTTCTCATTGGGGAATTATCCTTACCACTTAGTCTATGGGGTAGATCCTATATTTCCTATAAACTTGAAGATCCCTATTTGGCGATTTGCTCAAGAGTACATTGAATTAGATGATTAGTTTGAAGCTCGATTGTTGCAACTAATCCATTTAGATGAACATTGTACCCGATCTATAGATCATTTTTCTAGGCACCAATCTGTGGTAAAATGATGGTTTAAAAAAAGAACTAGATTGAAAAATTTTAGGATATCTAATTTAGTCTTGTATTGGGATAAAGCCCATGAGCGTAAAGGTGAACATGGTAAGTTTGAAAAGTTATAGACAGGTCCTTATCAGGCATCTAAAATTTTAGGTGATAGTACTTATAGACTTAAAATTTTGACTGGAGAAGATGTCCCATTGCGTGTCAATGGGAAATTCCTAAAGCATTACTTCTAGGCTTAGTGTTGGTTGCTAGTTCTCAGGCTAGTCTATAAATAATTTGTAGGTAGTTTTTTTTGGTAAATATTTTTTATTTTTTGTACATAGTTTTATTTTTTAAATAATTTTGTTGTTTTGTTTTGTTTTCATTTTAGGGTTTTACGTCTTCAAATTATATGGTAATTAGAAACCTTTGAAGGTGGTCTAAATAATAGAACATCAATTCTGGAAATATGATCTATGCTTTGACCAAAAGTAGTCCTTTAATTATAAATCATTGGGGAATTGTTTGATTCCTTTTACTTTATCTCGTATAAACCATTCAGTCGATGTTGAGCTAAAAATGCCCATATTTTAAATCATTGTACTGAAATTTGGGATAGCAGTTGTTTGCATTGAGTGAAAAATCAAAAGGTGACCTTTGCTACTACTATAATTCCCAACCTAATAGCAGGATTCATTACTTGAAAGTTGAAGAAAATGAGCTTACATTGAAATATAAAAAAAAATGAATATCAAAGAAATATCAAAAGAAAAATTCAACTTTTTTGGCTATCCAAATATCTCTACCGGGGCTATGGACACCTAGTTGGCAGTAGAGCTATGCTTGGGGGAGTTATAGAGATAACCTTGTCGAGGCTATAGACACTTGACTGGTAGCAAGGCTCTATCCAAGGTTGGTTTAAAAGGAATTACCAAATTATGTAGGTCAATGAAAACATTTATTATGCTCTAAGTTTACTATAGCAGAATTAATCAATTGCACACATGTGAGCTCAGTAACATTTAATCTTGTATGAAGATGGAATGTCAAGATGAGGGTCTAACTGTTTATAATTTGAAGATTGAAGAAAGTTGAAGCATGGTTTTTTAGGTCTAGAACTGGCTTTCTATTGTTTTGTTTTGTTTTATTAGTTGCTAGCTATTATGTGGTCTCACAACACACCCCATTTTTCTCCTTCGAAAAATGTAGACACATTTTTTTTCTGCCTTTATTTTCTTTCCTTTGCCTTTTCTTGCTTCAGTGTGGTGCTTTCAGAGGAAATGGTAAAACACAAGTTTTGTTTCAACTTGCCTAGTCATTGCTAAATTCTTTGTCTTTCCTAGGTTTGGGGTGTTGTGGTTTTCTTTTCTAAGTTTTATCAATTTTTTGGACCCCAAAGTCCTAGAGTTGATGCAGTTGTGTCAAAGATATCGTATCTTTGACTGGTCCTAGTTTCCCACTCAGTGGATAAATCATCTCAGTGCACGCAAGTTATTTTTCTTCATCGATCAGTTTGATGATTGGTTTTCATTCTTTTAGTCGAAGGTTGAAAACCGGGGGTTATGTTGTAAACATGTTTAAATCATTTTGGTCTGTCTTGAACCTGGTTCCTAATTCCTCTCTTTGCACCCAATTTTCACAAACCTAGTGGGTAAATTCCCTAGTTCTCAATAATCTTTCAAAGGTTTAGTACCAGATGATTCAAATCTTGTGATCATCAATTGTCATGTATCCAAAGAGGTTTTTCCTTGTAAATCCTTTGCCTCATATGAATCAAAGTGACATGCAAGAGTACCATGTAATTTTTGTGCCATCTTCTTCTCTAGTGGTGGGCATGTGCAGAAACCAAGGTGTTCATGATTTCAACCGTAATTTTCCATGATTGCACCTTTATTCGAGAAAATTAATGCATTGTAATAGGTAATTAATGAAGGTGGTGAACTACACACGTATTTGGCTCCACCTTGACCATGTTGTTACTTTTATAACACTGTACCTCATGCCATGTTGCTAATTTGCAAGGACATTGAAAGATCAAGACTCATATTGTAGCACACAAATAAACATAAACCTCAAGAAACCAAGAACACAACTATTGAAGGTTTTGAAGCTACATTTTGAAAATGATTTTTTTATCATTAGAAAAATTAGGTATGTTTCAGATAACTGAAATTTTGTTAGTCTATTATGCATGCATGTCTTGAGATGATGTTATTTCCTCTCATAATCAAAATTATTGATTGTTTTGAAATGAATTTAACCAAATGGTATATTGGAAGTTTTATAAGTTATTGAAGTAAACCACCAAAAACATATACAAACAAGGGAAAGAGGATTCCCCAAGTAGGCTGTTAGGGTTTTTCACCTAAGGAGCATTGGATGGAAGAATGTCACTCTTTCACCTAGTGATATGCTTTGGGTGATTGCATTCAAAGGGTAGGGGCTGATTGATGAAGGTTGTGAATGTGTGTAGTGTGGCTAAAAACTTGAAATGAAAGGATTGTAATCCAATCAATGAAATGTAAACAAAGTAAATGTGAACTAATGAAAACTATTCTAAAATGACCTAAATGTATACAATACAGAAAGTAAACGGAAATTTTAGGACTTGTGCACCTGGAAATGAGATGTTGCAAATGAAAGGCCCCAGAATCCTTTGGAAAATGTCTAAAATCTTCATAGGGATATTCCCACCAAGTTGGGCGACCTAGTCCTGTTTCCCAGAAAGTCTGCCGAAACAGGTTTATGTCAAATGGGTACTCAAAAATGTGAAAATCCCTGAAACACAAGCTCAGAGGGACTAGGTCGCCATTATGGGTGACTTAGTCCTCTTCTAGGTTTTCAAGAATCTGAAAGAGGAGATTGGAGTCCTTAGTTTGCACTCTAGATCCCAACAGATGTTTGGTTCAGATTTTTCTAAAAATGGGTAGAAAGAGGCCTCCAAGCTTGAACTAGGGATTTTTTGATTTGGATGCTTTTGATGAGTTGAGGACACTTTTCTAACATCTTTCTTCTTCACAAACCTATATACAAAACCTACAAATCACGCATGCAAAGAGAGGACAAGGGTTAGGGTTAGAGATTAGGGGTTTGCCTTGGTCAAACCCCTTTTCAGTAATCAAACCAAATGAAGATAGAAATGACGTAATGAAGCATGAAAGAAAGGAGTGAGAGAGAGTTGTTACCTTGTCATGATGAGTGACCTTGAGTTGAAGCAATGGAGGATTCAACCCTTGAGTGCTTCAACAAGATATCTTGTTGACTTAGAATGCAAAAACCCTAGCTTGCTTGAGAGGAAGAAGAGGTGAGGAGGAGTTGAGAGGGTAAAATGAGTGGTTCATAATGAGTAATTAGGGTTTTGGAGCTTATTTATACAAGTTATACCATAATTTTCTCGAAATAACACCATACAAGCTGACCTTAGGGTTTTAGAGACCAAAATCCACAAAGAAATTAACTTAAAATTGTAATTTATGCCACATGGGACTAGGTCACCCAAGGTGGCAACCTAGTCCACCTGGGAAAATTCAATTGTTTTTTGGGGATTAAAATATTATTATTTATGTTTGTTGGGATTGTCTCACAAAAAACACTAAAGTTGGATATGTATGTGTATTAAGGGGTCATTTTGGCATAATAAGGTGTTGATTAAGTGATGACAAGGGAGAGTGTGAAAATATTTTGCAACACCTTACAACAATTTGGCACAAGGCTTGGAAAGGTGTAAAAATAGACTGAAAAGGGTCCAAAATCCATAGGCAAAGATCCAAATGAGCGAACAGTGTCAAAGTCCACACTTTTTGGTTACACATTTAGCCACCACTTTTGTGAGAGGATGAACTTGCTTCAAACTCACACTAATGTAGCCACATGATTCATATCATTTTGGATGACAAAGAAGAAGAACGAGAAGAGAAGGAGGTGGTCAAGCCCCCAAGGATTTGATATTCTAAGTCAACTCGACATCAATGCAAAATAAATTCAAGGGTGAATGCATTACCACAAGACGAGATACATGATCATGCAATGACAAGGTTTGGTATGAAGAGAATAAAGAGATATGTGCTCACTCTGGGGCCACAAAACATTAGTCGTTCGTAGGGTGAGTTGTCCCAAAAAGTGAGAAAAATTCACACGGTTGGTATGTACTCACAAAGGTGGCTATGGGGAAATTTGTGCGACTGGTTGGGCTTCCCCCTTAACCATACCAAAGTTACACATTGTGACATTTTTGATAAGGTGCCACAAAAGAAAGTGATTTTTTGAAATGATTTTGTTCAAAAGGATTTTTCTTTTGTTCATGCGATGTCTCATCTTAAGGAACATTATGTGTAATGTTTCCAAGAGAGGTGAAGTGCAATTTTACTCATCTTGTATGCAAGAGAGGCAAGGGCTCATCTTGTATGTAAAAGAGGAAAAATGCAGATGTCTCATCTTGAACAACATTGTGTGTAATGTTTTCAAGAGAAAGAATCACAAGAAAAAGAAGATCGCTCAATGAAATGTGAGTGGTGATGTAGGCCCCCAATTTAAATGAATTGTGAATCACCGTACTGTGTGTACACATCTAAAAATGGTCACGGTCGATCGAACCTGTTAATTAATTAAATATGAATTATTTAATTAATGTTCTTAAGTCATCTACATATAAATAAATTTAATTATTTATTTATATTGTTTATTTTCTAATTCTTCTAATTTAATTAAATAAATAAAGTTTATTTAATTAATGCTACCTTCCTCTTAATTAATTAAATAGATTTTACAATTTATTTACATTAATTATCACAAGTTTAAATTCACAATTTAAATGATATTCTTCTCTCCACATTTAATTAAATATTTAATTAAATCATTTTCCAAATTCCCACTCCTCTCACAAAAATTCAATATTCTTAATATTTAATTAAAAGGCTTTTTCTTTTCTCACATAATTAAATATTTGTAATATTTAATTAAAGCCTTTTCATATTTCTCTCACACATAATTAAATATTTATTTATTTAATTATGAGAGACACCTTTCAATTGTCTCTTCATTTTCTGTCTCTCAGAATTCCATCTCCTTTTCAAATTCTCGATCTCTCACCGTTCATTCTAATAGGTTTGAACTCGACCGTCGATCTTGGCTAATCGAATTCCTACCTTCAAAAATCTATAAATACAGTCCTTTCATGAGTTGAAAAGGACCTCGAATCTCAGATTTTCATGCGTAGTTACTATAGTCACATCTTAGCACTCATAGCAATTTCAATTCAATATTCTAATATTTTAGATGCATATGCATTTTTAATCTCATTCTCTCAAGCTGCCATTCTACAAGTTGTTGTTTTAAACAATTGAGAGCAAGCATCTTGAAGTGAATCCTTGGAGATAGAGGACAATGGAACGAATTTGAAGAAAGTGTGGTTTAGAGTTTGCATTTACTTTATTTAATTTGATTTCTTCAATCTAATGTTTCATTGGTGTATTAGTTTATATTTAATTTGATTGACATATTCTAACATACACACTGTGAACAATTAATTTAAAGTAACAGAGGAGCAGGAGGACATGAGAGTTTGTTCAGAAAGCCCTATGCCGAGTCATATGTTTGCGATAAGCTGCATCATGAGGAGGGGTGTATGTCACATGCGATTAAATATTAAGACATGTTGTCCACATCCCAAGCTTTCTCTTATATTTTCATGAAAGGTTAATGACAAGTTCAAGTTCGGCAACGACAAGTGACATACGATGAAAAATGCTAACGAACCTCGTGCCCCCACTTAACGCAGGACAAGAGTGAGCCGAAAGGATTAAGGGAGTGTAAGGATGAGTGAATAATTAGTATCGATAAGAGGAATGAGGTGCCCCCACGTAAGTTAGAACACCATGATCCTTAAGATGTTGGAGTTTTCGACTCAAGGCGTTACACTGATTAGTGGAGTGACCATGAACTCGATGGTAAGCACAAAAGGAATGTTTGTTTAAACATTTCTTTTGAGTTTTGGGAGGAAGGGAGAGCAAGTGATCTTGGAGGAGTCTCAACAAGATTCCCTCTTGATCGAGGGGAGAATGTGTTCCTTTGTTTGGAAAAAAGGAAGGGTCTTGCTTAGGATGGGATGTCATACCTACACAAGGCACTATGGATTGTGAGATTTTGTATACTCCTTTAGGGGAGTGTGTAAAATCTGAATCAAGAGTGGGTTGCAGGATGACATTGGCTTTAAGCAAAGAGTCTTGTGTTGGTTTCAAGGGATCACTTTCTAAGGTTGGCTTAGAAGGGTGATGAGGAAGAGTGTTGGCGTGAGGGGACGGCTTGATGATTTCAATAAAAGGACAAAATCCAAGACCATGGTTGGATGTTTGTGTATGAGTCTCGATAGGGTTATGGATACCTTGTTCATTAGCACTACAACCTTGTCCACTATAGTATGATCTCATAACCTTTTCCATAGACCTTTTTCAGCTTCTTTGGATTGGGTGAGAGCTCGTTGTTGGCATTGGTGGAAAAGAATTTGAGGTGGATGCTATTGAAGGATCAATTGAGTCTTGTGTTAACAAGACTGTGGGTCCCTTTGTAGAGTCATTGGTTGTGGACTTGGAGTCTCCTAATAAAGAAGGTGTGAAGTTTAAAGAACCCCAACCATCATCAGAGGAATTTGGTTGTACGAGTTCCACTGGTTTGGTTGGTGTAGTGGTGAAGGGTTTGGATTTTTTTTTCTCAAGGTGTAAGACACTATAAGGTACAAGATTAGCATCAAGTGTGTACAATTTGTTGTTATAGATGCACTTCATCTTTCGATAAAGTGTGGAAGGCACACCATTCATTGAATGAATCCATGGCCTGCCCAAAATGAGGTTAGACGAAACATCATTTGGCATAACATAGATCGATGTGTTTAATGTGGCCACTCCAACGGTGAGAAGCAAAGTGATCACACCAAGCAACTTTTGTTTGATACTGTCAAATCTAGTGAGAGATAAGGTGGAAGGTTGGATGGTCGATCTATTGATATGGAGCCAATCCAAGAGATTGACACTACACACATTGAAAGTGGAGCCATTATCAACAAGGGTTCACTTGATCCCTATGTGTTTGTATTGAGATATGATCATGAAGGATTCAACTTTGTTTTTCACTTCCAAAGGAGGGAGCTCACTTTGGTGGAAAAAAATGTCAGCGTTCAAGCCTTGGATGATAGCTGCAATGTCATATGTTTGTGCATTAGAAGGGACAGGAATTTGTTGTAAGGCATCCTGCATCATGGTGTGATAGTGAGGGGAGGCTTGGATAAGGTCCCATAAAGATATTTTAGCGAGAGTATTCCTTGGTCAATAAGGCCATATTCCTGAAGGAAGGTATTGAAGTGAGGGGCAATAGGAAGAATGGGAGGGGATGAAGGTAAAGGTATTGAGGTTGATGATTGGGAATGTGGGTTGTTTCAGGTGTAATGTGTATGAGAAATGCTATCAAGACTCAATTGCTACAACACATTAGGCTTAGGTGGGGAGAGAGTGAATTTAGGTTTAGAAGGTGAAGAAAGGATGATTTGAGGTTGAATATTATTAACATCGCCTTGGGAAGGAGAGTAAATGTTATCCATGGTGGGAATCATGATATCCTACCTAGGAGGAAAGAGTTTAGAAGAACTACAAGATTCATGTGCTTGATAATAAGGGATTGGTTTTTCTAAAATAACTTCATCACAAGTAGGGAAATGATCAATGATGGGATAGGGAGGAGGGGGATGGGTAGGAGGGGATCTATTTGATTGTCTATGATCTCATTCTCTTGTTCCATACCATATACCCTAGTAGGAGAGAATGGAAGAGGTTCATCACATGCCTCATCAAGGGAGGGAGGCATCAAGAGAAGATCCACTATGATTGTCAAATAGATTACCCCAAAGGGTAGGAGCAGTAGGAAAGGGAGGGCTAATAGTTTCATGACTCATACTAGGGGTATCTTCTAACACCAAACTATCCTCTTTGCATCAAGGAGGGATGGTAGGAGATGAGCAAGTTTGAGGGTCATGGTTAGGGAGACTAGGTAAGGTGATGTCAAGAAATTTGTTTATGATTTCAACATGTTTTTTAATGGTTGGAAAAGGGGGATGAGGAGACGGACAATCAAGACCCTCAATGCTTGTCTCTTTTGTCACCAAAATTCCTTTGTCACTAATAGGAGAGGTACAGGGAGAAGTACAAGTATGATTGTTATGATTGTCAACACAAATGTCCTCATTGAGGAGTAATGCAATGTTAAGAATAGTGTCAATGTTTTGGTTGTTAATATGTTCGTTAATGAAATCATTAGTGTAATCTACATTGAGCTCATAAGAAGGAATATTATATTTATACAATCCATTTGAAACCAAATCAAAACCACATATTTTAAAAGGAAACATTGTATTGTATGAAGAGAGAAAGGAAAAAGAATGCAATGCAATGATTTAAACTAAAATATTGAAATGCAATTTTTCGGATGGAAAACAAGGTAATTTTCTTATTACACTATGCAACAATCTGAAAAGGAAATGTAGTATATGCAAAATTGAAACTAAGCAATGCATGAAATGAGCTAATTTAAGCTAATTCTAATAAAATACATGCTATAGAAACTCAACCAACTGATATAGATAGGTAATGGTACAAAATAGAAGCCTAAAAATTGGGTTTTCAGCTCTGTAAAGGGCAGTTTCAGAAGCCTGAAGGGACTAGGTCGCCCAGGATGGTGACCTAGTCCTCCTAGTGATTTTTTTAAGAATTTTCAGGAGTTTTGGATTGATATAGGTGGTTTCTATGTTGCACAATGCAGATCTAAGAAGAAAATGCAGAGTTTCAGACAGTTTGTAATGATTTAAATGTAAAAATGCAACCTAGAATGCACTTTTCACTAATGCCAAATTTTAAACCCTAGAATGCAACATGCAATGCAAATTAATACTAGGATTTTGAAGAAGGCCAAATCAGAAAAGAAGATGTAAGGATGTCGGGTTCACCAAAATGAACCACCAAAAACATATACAAACAAGGGAAAGAGGATTCCCAAGTAGGTTCCTAGGGTTTTTCACCTAAGGAGCATTGGATGGAAGAATGTCACTCTTTCACCTGGTGATATTCTTTGGGTGATTGCATTCAAAGGGTAGGGGCTGATTGATGAAGGTTGTGAATGTGTGTGTAGTGTGGCTGAAAACTTGAAATGAAATGATTGTAATCTAATCCATGAAATGTAAAAAAAGTAAATGTGAACTAATGCAAACTATTCTAAAATGACCTAAATGTATACAATACATAAAGTAAACGAAAAGTTTAGAAATTGTACACCTGGAAATGAGATGTTGCAAATGAAAGGCCCTAGAATCCTTTGAAAAATGTTTGAAATATTCATAGGGACATTCCCACCAAGTTGGGCAACCTAGTCCTCTTTCCCAAAAAGTCTTCTAGAATAGGTTTCCGTCAAATGGGTACTCAAAAATGTGAAAATACCTAAAACAAAAGCTCAGAGGGACTGGGTCAACATTATGGGAAACCTAGTCCTCTTCTAGGTTTTCGGGAATCTGAAAGAGGAGATTGGAGTCCTCGGTTTTCACTCTAAGTCCCAACATATATCTTGTTCAAATTCTACTGAAAACGTGCAGAAAGAGGCCTCCAAGCTTGAACTAGGGCTTTGTTGATTTGGATGATTTTGATGAGTTGAGGACACCTTTCTTCTTCACAAGCCTATATACAAAAACCTGAAAAATCACACATGCAAAGAGAGGACAAGGGTTAGGGTTAGAGATTAGGGGTTTGCCTTGGTCAAACCCCTTTTTAGTAATCAAACCAAATGAAGATAGAAATGAAGTAATGAAGCATGAAAGAAAGGAGTGAGAGAGAGTTGTTACCTTATCATGATGAGTGACCTTGAGTTGTAGCAATGGAGGATTCAACCCTTGAGTGCTTCAACAAGATATCTTGTTGACTTAGAATGCAAAAACCCTAGCTTGCTTGAGAGGAAGAAGAGGTGAGGGGGAGGTGAGAGGGGAAAATGAGTGGTGCATAATGATGAATTAGGGTTTTGGAGCTTATTTATACAATTTATGCCCTAATTTTCTTGAAATAACACCATACAAGCCGACCTTAGGGTTTTAGAGACCAAAATCTCGAAAGAAATTAAATTGAAATTGAAATTTGTGCCACATGGAACTAGGTCGCCCAAGGTGGCGACCTAGTCCACCTAGGCAAATTACATTGTTTTTCAGAGATTAAAATATTATTATTTATGTTTGTCGGGATTGTCTCACAAAACACATTGAAGTTGGACATGTACGTGTATTAAGGGGTCATTTTGGCATAATAAGGTGCTGATTAAGTGATGACAAGCCTAGGAGAGTGTGAAAATGTTTTTCAACACCTTACAACACTTCGGCACAAGGCTTGGAAAGGTGTAAAAATAGACTGAAAAGGGTCCAAAATCCATAGGCAAAGGTCCAAATGAGCGAAAAGTGTCAAAGTCCACACTTTTTGGCAACACATGAAGATAATTGGTTAAATTTAACCCTCATTCACACACAAGGCACATATTTGTTGAAATGAATAAAATTGGTACGTCTCTTTCACCTCTAGGGTTTAGCACCTAAAAGGAGCGATACAATCTTCACACACTTCACTCAAGAACAAACCCTTGAGATTTCAATGCAAAGGAGATTGAAATCTTGCAAAGAGACTATCCTAGGGGCTAAATTATGTCTAATGAGGGGTTCAAATGTACCAAGTAAGGACTTGGAAAAGACAATGCAATACAATGTGAAATGTACAACCTTGAATGACCTAGAAATGTGAAAAAAAAGCTACAGAAACTTATGAGACATAAATTGTGCACCTAGGAGACTAAAGAAGACAGAATAGAGATTTGGATCACTAAATTTTGTCTTGTTGATGTTGATAAGGACTCATTCACCAAGTTGGGTGAATCAGTCCAGTTTCTATGAAAATGTGTAGATATAGGTTTTAGCCAAAAGGGTATCAAAATCTATAAAAATATCTGGCAAGATTGTACAGTGGGAATCATTTTCCACTTGTGGAGAATCAGTCCACTTCTACTTTTTCAAAAGTTTGAGACCTAATTTTGTTCCTCTTGGTCTGCTCTACTCTTTTTGACTGGTTTCTGGATTTGAAACTGCAAATTGCCACCTATAGGTCTTCTCCAAGCTTCTCCAAGGCTTGATAACAACTTTGAAAACTTTAGGGATTTGACAACTTCTCTCCAACTTTACTTCATGACAAATCTGCAACCTAGCCTTGCAAATCACACACAAGAAGGGGGGAAAATGTTTTGGGGTTAGAGAATAGGGGTTTTCCTTGGTCAAACCCCTTGTTGGTAATTAAACCTTGAAATGAAAGAAAATATGAATGGAGAATGATAAATGAACAAAAGACAATATTGTAACTCACCAAACCCTAGCAATAAGGTGTTGCATACATGTGAGCAATGGCTCCAATGGATGTAGACTTGGAATCTTGCTTGATGTTGATAGATCTTTGAATGAAACACTTGCTTGATCACAAACCCTACATCATAATTATTAGCTCTAAAACAACATGATGCAAGCAATCTTTGACATGATGAATAACACTTGAAGAATGCTCTAGAATGCTTGATAATATGCCCTTTAAATGCCTTGAATGCTCTTGTGAATGCTCAAATGCTCTTGTGAACTCTTGAATGCTAGGTATGATGTTAGGATTTCTTGGGTGTAAAATGAGTGAAATAACCTTGTATTTATACTCAATTATGCAAAACTTCCTGAAATTACAACACTACAAGCCGACATCAGATCTAGGAGAATAAAATCCGATCAAAACTTTGAATTTAATTTGAATTTGGTCCACATGGGACTCATTCGCCCAAGGTGACGAATGAGTCCACCCAGGCCTAATTTTTGGGAATATTTTAAAAAGTGCTTAGAACAGTGTAAAACCTGCTTCGGGACAAAAAGATCCAGGTGGGACCCATTTTCCCAAGGTGGCGAATGAGACCCACATCCCTAAATCTTTGCCACAAAAGTGAGAAACATCCATATTTTGATTGGTTAGTGATTGGTGTCAGGATTACCCTTAAAAAGATGCAATAAATGAGGCTTGTGGATGCAAAATAGGGCCAATTAAAGCATAAGAAAGCCCAATTATGAATGAAAAACCTACAGAAATGTGAAAGTGTGTTACAACACTCCAAATAAGGCAAGATTAAAGATTAATTATGATAAAAATTATGTTTATTATGCTTACTTAATTGATAAAACCCTAGAAAAGTGTGAAAGTGTGTTACAACACTTCACAACACTTTTGTAAGGCACCGTTAAATTCCATTAGTTCACAAGGGCCCAAGACCTAATGTAAATATGTTATCCACATTGAAAAATCCACAAGGAGGACCCAAACGAGTGTGAAAATGTCAAAGGATACATTTTTCTACACTACATTTGTAAAAAAATGCAAGACACAAGTGAAAATGAGTACCTCTGAAGTAAGGCCAGAAAATGAATTTCAATATTTTGCTTCACAAGTTGTACCAGTTGGTGGAATAGTTACTAATACCCATCTAGGATGGTTTTCTGATGTTGAATTCATCTCATGACACTAGAAAGAGAACACCTCTTAATATATGAAGAACATTATAGTAAGTGGGTTACATTTAGCAAGAGAGTTGCCACTAACAGTGGAGGCCCTTGAACTACTTATGCAATGTTTGAATTGTTATAACCCAAATAAGAGATTTGTTGGAAAGGAGGGAAAAATCTATGCAGATATCTCCATGAAGGAATTTTATACACATTTGGGCTCCTCACATTTCCTCAAATGAACCTAGTAGATGTGAGAACAAAGGCTAAAACCTTCTTGAGCGTTGAAGAGCATAATAGAAAATTATGAGTACACATTGGTGCGAGGAGGAAATTACAAAGCAAACTAAGCCAATTCTAAGACCTATGTTCAACCTAGATGTTCAAGATGTTATAACTATGCAAAGTAGAATAGGTGGACTTAGAGATACCAGTAAGTTCAAACCATGGGTGTTCGTGATTATAGCCAAATTAATGGAAGGCCCTATGCAGATGCAATGGGGAATTTTTATCAGTGATAGGATACATTATCAAATGAAGGAATTTCCACAGTTAGGATGGTTTTATATGTCCTCATATGTGATTTATTCCTACGTCCTAATGAAAAATAAGCAAGGGTTGAATAAAATTGGTACCCTAGGCAGAGAAACAAGGAATTGTCTAATATATTCTCATTTACCCCAAACTACTCTCCATGAATACAGGGAGCATTATCGAAGAAGTAATGATGTGTTTTTGATGAAGTTGGTAAGAATAATGGAAGGTGACAAAGCTAAATAGATGTCTCTAGAAGTACAAAATATTATTAATTAGGTTGGAGGCTAGTACATTCGGTTTCCAACTTTCACCTACATCAGGGTGGAAGGGTTTGAATGATATCCTTTCATGTTGCCCAGGTACCTGACAAATAAATTGTTACTATTGGAATTGGTAAGATAGATGAAGCCATCTCATGCTCTTTTCAATGTGGTGCATAAAAGAAGTTCTATCAAATTTCCCATCATAATGGGAATTATAAGTGCAATGCAGCTAAAGCGGTCAATTTGTGTGAAGAAGAATTAAAGATGTACAAATTGGAGTTCTTTAAACTCCAAAGAATTAACTATGATACAAAGGGGAATATTTCCAAGGGGATAACTAACAAGCATGACCATGTTCATAATTTAGAAGATTTTTGGCTCAATTGTGATAACGAGCATGAAGTAAGGCAAAGATCATATCAAATATTGTCATTGCAATCAACTTAGATTTTGAAGCTCCATGACATTCCAGATCAGTTAGATGAAGATGATGGAGAGGTTTTAAATCCAGTTTACAATTCAACTATTTTATGATGAACCTATTTTGCATCCAAATTATGAAAGTATAGAAACAATGGTTGTTGAGGAAATTTTTGAACAAGTTTTGGTCCATACTCAATGATGAATTGATGACTGTTGTAAGACTTGAAGAAAAGTTGGGGTAAGGCCTACATATTCTCTTAATACAAAGAAGAACCAGAGAGAAGAAGGTGAGTCTGGGTATGAGGATCTTGCCAAGAAGAAAAGAAGATAATCTTGATATAATAGGACATGAAGATTGGGTTGAAATTGGAAATATGGAGTCTTCACAAAATTTGGATGACAGGGTGAGGAATGGAGAGAATCCTGATATACTAAGACATGAAGAAGGTGATGCCCCAAATATTGATATTGAACACTTAGATGGAAAACAAAATATAAGTCTTGGAAATGAAGAGACGGTGTTGAATCTCGGTAATTTGAAATCTATGCCAGTGAATACTAAAAATGTTCCAATTTTGAAGAATGTGACAAGTGAAGTTGAAAATGTAAGAGGATAAGTTCTTGAAGGTACTGCAAACTAGGAACAAGGAAGTTTTGTAGAGGTAGAGCATAATGAAGATGCACTTGATTGGTTGCTCATGGAATTGGCTTCCCCATTGGAAGTGGAATTAGTGCCTCTTGGTCTTAGAAGTCTAATACAAGAAGTGGAAACTTGTAAACCTAGGTGAAGAGCAAAAAAAAAATGTTATGCAGAAGAATGAAAATATAGGAAGAATACTCTATACAGCTATTCCAGTGGTAGATAAAAGTAAACATAAAATAACACCTAAGGAGTACAGGGTGACAAGTACCAATGTTGGACATTCATTTTGGGGACAAGAATTATAAAAAAAATGAAGATGAACTTAGAGACAATCGTCGCCAGGGTGCAAAAAAGTAAACAAAAGAAAAGAGAGCTGAAAGAACGGATTGCTTGCTAGGAGAATTTTATAGTATCATTAGCCTAGTCTAGTCAAACACAAGTTGAATTGCCTCAAAATCTAGTACTCATGTCATGAGATTAGGTGGATGCTATCATAGCACTTCACTATAAAATGAGTGTTTTTGAAGAATGGATGGAGTGCTTAGTAAGAAAAGTAGAGGAATTGATCACAAATGAATTGGGAAGTATAAAGAGTCATACTATCAGTGTCAGAAATCCAAAATATTAGAAGGAGAATGCAGGTTCCTCCAAGAATAGGTTGATGTTGATAGATGAGATTTAATAGCCCTCATCGAAACAGATGTCCAAGAATTGATAAGTGAAAAGATAATCATAGAACAAGAGGTTTCGATGTGTGAAAATGGAAGAAATGGGTAAATTGGGAAGGTGACAAATTAATACAATATGTGGAAGGATTCGAGAAATTCACTAAAAAATATAGTAAATTGATTGACAAGGATCAAGGTTTTATTGAAATGTTAGCATGGTAGGATTGTGATCCTTGGATGCTAGGACAAGATGGTAAAGAAGCAAAATATTTCAAGGAATGGCTTGAAAAAGTGAATAAAGACCCTATTCATTCGCTAAATCGGGAAGTCATTGATGAAATTATATAGTGCAAGAACACCATGGTCAAGTATGAAATAGAGAAGATGTAGAGGAATGCATATATCCTCAAAATATCAGAAGATTATACCAAGATCAAATATAGTTGGAAGGTGATACATGGAATTTTAAAAGAGTAGATGCATTAGGTATTGGCTGCCTTCCACCAGTATCAATTGAAAAAAGGAAAAGAAGAGCTATCAAGCCTAGAGTCTGATGCAAGTCAATAAATAACTAGCTATTGGATATCAGAGGTTAGGGTAAGGAGATGTTATTGAAATGAATTTTGCAAGTTGTTCTCGGTCCCAGTGGAAGTGTCTTGTCCTAAAAGTTGGAGAATACCAATGGCCTTGCGTTATGCGGAGCGTTTGAATACTAGAGCTTGGAGTTGAAGATTAATGTTGATGAAGAAGTCAAAGCTTTGACTTTGTCTAGAAGATTCGAATGATAAATGGCGGCTGCCACTTGCTACCTTCTGATTTGCTATTTATTATTCCCTTTGATAGAATTAAGCTCAAAATTTTGTGGCTTTGTTCCTATAAAAGGTTGTTTAATGATTTACTTTTATATGTAAGTTCAAATTTGTCGATGTCGAAAGAGCCAAAACTTCTTTAAGTTTTGTTCTTTTTTCTTATTTTTTGAATTATTCTAGATTAAAAACTTGTATATACATAGAACCGATCAATATCAATGCTAATTTAAAAGCTACTGCCTAGTATGAAATCATTTGTATCTGGTTGTTTGTTTAGCTAGACAAGATTGTATGTTGCGCCATTTAAGGGTGCATACAAAACCTACTTGATGTCCAAATAAACCTCCCATTTCTTTAAAAACTTGCATCATTTTGTGCCTAGATGTGAAGCAATTTGGTGAATTATAGAGTGGTTTTCTTTGATTTGGTTAATTCTTGGGGCATGCGTGGAGAATACCTAGGAGCAATTTTACTTTTCAAGTATTTTTAATGCTTTGTTTTAGTTTAGATGTTTAAATTTCAAAAACAAAAATCAAAAAAGAGATGAATGAATGGAAATTTTATTGCAAATCATTGGTTTCCATAATATTGTTGAATGCTTAAAAGCTAAATCTACTTAAGTGATAGCAAATTTATTTGTAATTCATGAAATATTATTGCATATTTGTTGATTTCATGAAATTGTTTGATGATCGAACCAAGAATATCTTTCACCAAACCTTATGATTCCTTTTAGAACTGTAAATTACTATTTTCCCCTCATGATCAATAACCTTATCACAACGAATCCTAATGTGAACCTAGTATGGTCAAGACCTGACTTAAATGAGCCTTGGGATTAACGTTAGTTAACCTGAAGATTTAGGTTATCTTGGTTCAGTCTTTCAAGTAAATATAAGTTCTCATGGTCTATCTGTGAGGATTTATCTACACTATTAGTGTGTGCCTAACATCGTGATCAACAGAAACCTAAGAGAAAAAAGCTGCAGTCTGGGGACTTGAGGCCTGTGAAATCAATTTCCAGATCTAAATCCTTAGTCTAGGGAATTGTTTTTCTCTAGATCACCTATATCCTAGTCAAATTAAAACCCTAGGTGCATCAACATCTATCTTCTTTTTTGAAACCCAAATTGTCTCGTGTTTTTAGTTTTTCATAATTCATAACAAAATGCTTCATTTTCATAATTTAGCTAGTCACATAATTACATAAAATCAAAATTCAATCTCTAAGGCCCTCAAAGGAATCAAATCCAAGGTTGATTAACTCACCTTTCAAGTTGTAATTCAATCTCATATCTTTACCGATCTTGATTCCCAAAGTATTATTAGGAACGGCTTGATCCTAGTGATATATACATTGCACATAGGATCACTTTTCCTACATAATAGGTGTGACCATATTAATCTTGTAGAGAAGTTCATTTTATTGAAAAGAACTACAACTTTCTTGTTTCTTGAAGATTGCTTATAAATGCTTGCAAATAAGAATGATAGGTATAGAGTAAATCTCAATTTTATAATCCACAAATATAAAATATAAAATGAATCATTCATTTCAGATAATTTATTAAAGGTATTCATCATTAGGAATGACTATATTATAAGATCAATTATTATATCTCAAGAAAATTATGCACATGATTTACTTCATAGATTCAAAATGATGTATTATTTAGTAGATTTAATAGAGGTAGGAATTAAACAAAAGCCCTAAAAAATCATGTGAAAAGACTAATCATGCCTTCTATAAATACTTATAAAAAGTTTGATATACCTAACCATATCTAGACTAGATATATTACCTATTCATTTAGGCTCCTTATATGGTGAAACGAAGAAAAATATGTTTTGGGGTTTAAAAGATGATGTGATAAATGACCTAGTTTCCTCTCTTTCATTAGGAAATGAGATCCCCAAATGAATTGATTATCAACCCTTAGGTGAATCAAGTCAAAGTGTGAATATTTATATTTCCTTATGGCTAAAGGACAGGGGTCAAGGTCAGACAACACTTTGGGGATAAAAACTAAAAATAGAAAGTCAACTCCAAAATGCAATCTAACACTTGAAATTTGAAGATTAAGCTCAATATTTGTAGAACCATAAAACATAATGCAGATCTGAGAAGGGTAGAAACTTGTGTAACCGTCTCCAAAAGTTATTTCTATAAGTTGATCTAAGACTCATTCGCCCATGGGAGAATAGCTCCAAGTATAGGGGTTGCAACAATCTATCGAGAGCCTCTAGTGCACATCTAAAGCTTTTGATTTGTCCAAGTTTCAATGTTGGAAAGTTGGAAATCTGATTTGTAAGTTAGATTTTGTGATTTGACAACAACTTTGACAACTTCATAAATCTTTCTCTTCAAAAGGTATTCAGGTCTTCTTCAACCTAAATCTGCAATCACACACACAAGTGATAAAACTGTTTGTTTTTGGGTGAATAGGGGTTTACCTTAGTCAAATCTCGTTTTGGTAATCAAACCTTGAATTGAAATAATGCATGAAAGAGGGGATGAAGAATGAACAAATATATGTTACCACTCAACAAACCCTTGAATGAAACCTTGATAATGGAGGTCTTAGGAATTCTGAAAATTGAATGAAATAGTTGAATTGGAGGTGGATATTGACACTTGAATCTTGTGTGAAATGATACTTTGAATGCTTGACTTGATCATGAAACCTACATCACAATGTTAGCTCCAAAAAAATGCATTATGCAAGAAGACTTTGACACGATGAATAGATCTTGAATGCTGCAATAAATATTTGATATATCTACTCTTGAATGCTCTTGATTGCTCTTGAAATGCTCATAAAATTGCTAGGAGAAACTTAATGAAATGACCTTGTATTTTTAGGTATGTATCCTTAATTTATGTAAATTCAAATATCACAAGCTGACACTGAAATGTGGATTTGAGGACCTTAAAATACCACCAAAAACATATTTTAAATTTAGGTTCAAAGTCCTAGGGAGGATCCATTCGCCCATGGGAAAATGGGTCACAGGTTCCTATTCCTGGAATACACATTGCTCAAGGTAAAGTGTTATGTGTTGGCATTAATTATTGTCAGGTTTCCCCTTTAGAAAATGTAATTAATTAGGCTTGTAAATGAATTAAGGGATAATTAAGGCATAATTAAGCTCAATTTAATTAAGAGGGCCCAAATAAGTGTTTAAATGTAAAGGGGTACATTTAACAACACTAAATTAAGGTAATATTAAGTCCATTTTAACTAAGAGGGCCCAAACAAGTGATAAAATGTAAACAGTTACATTTTTCTACACTCCATTTAGCCACCACTTTAGTGAGAGGATGACCCTGCATCAAACACACTAGAGTAGACAATCAAGAGAGGTCTAATTGTACAATCATTGGAAGGATAAGATGACAAAGATCAAGGAAGGTGATCAAGCCTCCAAGATCTAAGATCTCATGGAAAAACCAACAAAGACACAAAGAGACACATGCCTATGTTAAACATATATATGCATACAAAAATGATAAGATACTCAATCATACAATGCCAAAGAATCAAAGAAAGATAGAGAGTAAAAGAAAAGGGAAGGGATCAAGCCTTGACTGTCCAACATGATGTGGAACATGCCTCAATTTTTTGCCCAAAAATTTTTACAAGTGGAACTCATTTTCCACTAAGCAAACAACAATACATGCTCACATGCGCTAGTGAAATCCGTTGTTCACTAGGTGAGCCCCCAAGGGTGGAAAATGAGAGAATATTATTAGGCTCCCATACCACACCCAAGTTATACCTTTGATAACTTTAGCAAGGCACCACACAATATGAACTTTGAGCTTCATAAGGCTTAGCAAGTTGCATTATCCTAAACACTTATAAACAAACAAGGGACCACAAGCAAGAAAAGTGTGTTATGCTTGGTGGCCATGAAAAAGGGTTGTAACTTCGAGCTTCAAAAGGTTAGCAAGTTGCATTATACTAAACACTTATGAACTAAATGCAAATAGGATAAGACGTGTTCAAAGGGGTTTTTATTAGTTCATGTACAGTCTCCTCTTAGAGAACATTGCACCTAATGTCTCCAGGAGAGGACAAGTCTAGGATAAAATATTTGAAACTTAAGGAATGCAATGTGTAGCATCACCACTAAGAGGAATTTTGTATGCTAAGAAAGGTCACAGTCTTGGAGGACATCAAACCTAACAACACCACTAATAAGAAGATACATTGTAAGAAGTAAGATGACCGCACTATGATACATAAGATATAGTAAAAAAATTCAAAATGATAATTCCAATGTATTTCCCCTCTTTAAGCAAATTTCTAAACACCGTGTTGTGAGCAATTACTTTAAAGTAGAAAATGATAAATGCTAACAATAAAGAAGACATGAGAGCTTATTTGGAAAGCCCTATGTCAAACATATGTTTCCAAATGAAGCTACATCATGAAAATGGGTCTCCCCCAAATGAAACTCCAAATACACAAGGGATACATAGATTTAGGATCAACGTATGTCTTTGCTAAAATAATATTATAGAGCTCATAACCCATCATCATTCCCCAAATACACATAAAACTAGAAGAATGACACATAGAGAGTGAGAACAAAGAAAAATATTTTGGGTCAACATGGAAGAGACCTAAATGTCTCGATGCCTTATGTCATCTTCAAAATTAAAAAACAAGACAAGAGAAAAGATAAAGTTTTATGACATATAGAAGAATGAAGGTAAAAATAGAGGAATGAACATGAAGACACATCAACACAAAATGATATGGGGGATCACGTTACACACATGCAATCACAAAAAGAACATAAAAATGAAAAGAAAGACAAGACTAGTAAGGCACATGTGAGTCAACCTATAGCAAGTCATCCACATGTCAATATTTTCATTGTATGTGGAAGGCAGACAAATAGCCAAAGGGACAATGTCAAGTGCCAAACTAGGACAAGAACAAAGTTCAACACGCAGTGAATCATCCTTTGTAGGAGGATCATCATGATTGTTATCATTTAATCTCCTGGAAGAGGAAAATAATAAGTTTAACTCTTTATGCACTTCCTGATCAATTTTTGCAATTTCATTATCATCATCTAAGTTAATCACAATAGAAGGTCCAATGATAATATCCATGGAAGGTACTTTTTCTTGTTGTGGTCAAGGTTTAGGATTCTCTTGTTTCGACAAAGGAGGAGAATCATCATGCATTACTTGATGTAATTTTGGATTTTGATTTTGTATTTTGTTATTTTATTCTTTTTCTTGTAACAAACGAGCAATAGCATGACATCTATGCCTACACTCTCTCATATTTTGATTCCTTTTCATTCGATTTTCAAGTTGTGATTGTGTAGGAGCGGGTTTATCAACCATAGGTTTATTTTCTTCCCTTAAGGGAGGAATGGAAGGAACCACGGGAGTTTGTTCAACCACTTTCTCTTTAGCTTTATAAACTTTTTGGATTTTAGGAGGCACAATGAGACTTATTTGGTTATCTTGTGGTCTCTTGTAGGAAATGCGTGGAGGATTTGCTAAGTTTTGGTCTTGGTTACCTGGAAGGGATTTTTGTTCAATCATGGTTTTGTCAAGGATATGAGGCTCAATCGTGGGTTGAGGCATATTGCTAAGGGATAATTATTCTATAAATTTTTCCTTAAACTTTTGATAGGATTTGAAAAAGAAGTACTCACATGGCCTAATAAGTTTCATAGGTTTGAGCCAAAAGAAACCCAATGAGAGATTCTCATGGGAAGACATGGGATTAAATCCACTATGATGCACAGTAAAGATCTCACTACCAAATGGAAATTTTAAGCGTTTATGCACAACCAAAGGGATGAAATTCATGTAGTGAAGCCATGGATATCCTAACTTCACAAAAAATTGGTCTAATGATAGGATGATGGAAAATTAGACACTTAATTGTTTTGGTCTAACTTTTAAAGGAGGAGTTATCAAACCTATCCTAGGGCAAGCAAAACAATTATGTGTTTTGATCCATGATTTCGGTTTTTCATAAGTATCTTGATAAATCTCATGCACAAATAAGAATTCTTCAATGAGAAAATTCTCTACATAAATAAAATCAATTAATGTCCCATTAGTAGGCTTGTCATTGATTCTTATAGCTATGTAAAGAACACCATTGGGTGCATGTTTAATTATTTCATGTTGTAAGAAAGCAATGGCAAGCAAAATTTTAGTAAGGCTCATATGAGGTTGAACTTCAATAATTCCAATCATATTGTCCATGTTCTTCATGATTTCATCATTCGTTTCAACATTCATCACATCATTCTTTTTTTACTTTCTTTGACAAAGGAAATGTTATGATTTGGCATAGGATTAGTAAATATTTGTAGATTTTGATTAGGAGGGGCTACCTGGACTTATTACCTTGATTATTAACATCGAGAATTTGAATATGATTATAATCAATAAGGTCTTGCACAAGATTATTGAAATATTTTGCATGATGTCCATTTTGTCAATGAAAATGGAAATAGGCATTTTATCTATAGTTAGAACGTAGAGGTTTAGTAGGATCAGGAGCTCTAACATGAGGTAAGGAAATTAGTTTCTGGTTTAAGAGCTACAACATGATATTATGAAGGGTATTAGGTAAAGGGGTGAATTGTCCATTTATATCGACAAATGGATTTTTCATCTTTATAGCAGCCACTTGGTCATCAACATGCTGAGTTGGTTGAGGGGGATTAAGTTGTAAAAATCCATTGATTTTTTTATTGAATGGTTGATAGTTGTTATGAGACGTGGATTCAAATTTTTCAGGATGGCTAGAGGGAGTTCTCACTTCATGACTACTAATCAAATTTTGATAATCATGAAGCGTAGTACACAACTATGTGAAGGATGAAAATTTTAACATCTCAAGATTAGTTTGGACTTTGTTTTGAAATTTTAAAATACACATTCTTTGAAGGTCATAATCAGGAATCTTAATGTTTATTTGTGAGTAAAGCATCTAGTATCACACTATGAAATCACTGACCTTTTCATCATACTTTTATTTGCATGTCATTAAATTAGCTAAGGTCATCTTAGGATCCATATGCATTTGGAAGAGATTGTAGAAGGCATCAATAATTTCATTGAATAAACATATTGAAATATTCAATAAGGAGAAAAACCATTGCAAATCAGTATCCTTCAAGGATCTAAGGAAGATTTTAGCCAAGAGTTTATCCTCAAAAAATAAGTCACTACATAGGGCTATATATGTAGAAACATGGCTAACATGATCTCCTTTCGACCATATTTCTCAAATCTAGGAATCTTTATACCTTGTGGCATTTGTATTCTCAATATTTTCAATGAAAATGGATTTCTTTTGACATATTGTGAAGGTTATCATTGTTTAATGCTCTAAGGTAATACAAAAATGCATGATTAGGTGAAGGTCTTACCATAGCTGGAATTTTGTTCCAATTTATTTGAAACCAAAAATTGAAATCAGTTATCTACTCCTGTGGAGCTCTTTTAATGGTTGGCATCTGCTCAACAAGGGATATATGATCTGACTTGTCTAAAAACTTCCTATTCAATTTATCTCCCAATTCATCCGATATTGTAAAAGTGTTCACAGGTAAACCTCTAAACCATTGGAGTTCTTTTCCTTTAAATGAAGCTACTAGAAGTCTTAACACCACATTCTCTTGTGTAACATGATGAACTCCACAAAGTGAAGCTACATCTCTTATATGCTCTATTAGTGTAGTCTAATCTTCACCAGTGAAAATAGGTAGACTTTTAAGTGCAACCACTAGTATATCATCGTGTTGCTATAGATTCAATGGGATTCCCCCATTGAATGGTACAAATGGATGAGCTCTGGCCATCGGAGATGCTTAAACTCTTGGATTTGGAACTTGAAGTAATTGCATAGGATGTGCTATAATTAATGGTACTAAACTTGCAAACCCGAGACTAGGAGGTATAGAATGAGATCTCAGTGTTGAACATGATCTTGATCTCCTTAATCACCTTCTTGTTGTTCTACCTCTTCTCTTGGGTGATGAAAGCTGCAGGTATTCAAAGGGATCAACACTTACTCTTGTCTAAATTCTTCTCATGTGTTGCTTGATACTGAATCTACACTTAAAACTAGAAAAATGGAGTCGCTAAGTATAAATTTTAACCTCTGAAAGGTAAAAAATTATTGTATATACCATAAAAACAGCTTGAAAACTTGAATTATTTCTCTGAAGTGAGCTTTAGAGTCCCACCAAACATGCCAAAAACTATTGTCATGGAGACTACACCTAGATGCTAAGTTTATATGCTCAATAATCTCATGAAACATGGAAACATCTTCGAGCCTATAGATATGCTCATTGTGAAGATAAATCTCCAGATTATGGGTTGACTCCCTTATTATTTTCTAATGAATAGCTGATAATCTTGAAGGTAAAGGGAAGAAAGGATTTTAAATAAATAGGAAAACTGAAGCTTAAACTATGGTGATGCATCTAAATGGAAAAGATGAGCAACTTGATTCACAACTATCTCTCATAGAAATGTGTTTTCACAACTCAAATTGAACAGTTTAAACACATAAAATTTTCACAAGAAGGCCTGATAATCTATCCTTTATGAAGGAAAAAATAATGTTTTCACAACCTAAAGTGAAAGATAAATCTGCAGCACAATTTATGACATGTGACTAAACCTACTTCTATGTACATGCATCCATTAATGAGACATAAATTTAAAGGTTTTGAGATTTAAGACTAATTAAATTTGCATCCAAATCATCAACAAAGATAAAACACTTGAATGTGAGAAGGCTAACACTTGATTTCAATAAGAAAATTGAAGGAAAGTTTGCAAGTGACAATATCAAATAACCTGTAAAAGATATTACATATATTAATAACTGTAAAAGTGAGTTACAAGACCAATCTTTCTTTGCAGGATGCAAAGGAAAAGATGCAAGAATTGAGAAAAAAGAATGTCTTTTTCAATATATACAATAGGTAACTCCAAGGTGCCAATAGGTGGTACTAACAACTAACTAAAAGTAAAAATATCTCCAAATACCTATCCCATAATCAAAGATTAAAACCCTCAAAAAGGGGCCCCAAAACTTATGTAAACTTGACTCAAACAATTGCAAACTCCTCCTCTCAATGCACATGACCAAAATAAATCCAAAATTGATGTAAAACCAAGTATCATGTCTCAAAATCCTCCATGAATGGTGGCCTCAACCAATGAGATCTCCAAAAAGACTCAACTTTGACTCCAAGTCAAAGAAAACACAACACTCCAGTTCACTCGTACGACTCACCTTTATCTCTTGCACATTTAGGATGTATGTATTGGTTTGTATTAAAAAATATTAAAGGTAATATGTTAAATTTATTTACTTTGATAAGGATTGCATAAAACCAATATCACATTATCTTTAACAAATTTATTAAGGAAAATAATTTTCTTTGAATAAATGTTAAGATAAATCAATATGTGTTTTCTAAATGCAAGATTAATGGTGAGTTGTATGAATATGACAAGGCATGAAAGTGAAAAAATCCTTAACAATACTTCGCATAAGGAATTAGTTTGAAGTAAATAATATAAAAATAAGGGAAAAAGATGCCTTGAACTTAGTCGGCCAATTTAGGGTAAAGAAAGCCTAAACAAAATAGACCCACAACCTCCATTTTGTATTTCATTCTTTTCATTTGTTTTTCTAGAAGCTTCAATGTTTTTTTGTTGCACCACTACCGTTAGGGTTCCACTGAAGCTTTGTAGGAGATTGAAAGATGATTTATGAAGCTAACTCGAGCCTTGATTGAGCTTCTTCTGCAATTATGTGCTGAGACTGTGTGGCAAATTATTATTTGCATATTATTTATCTATGTTTTGATTCTCTAAGATAGCATAGCCCCAACTATATTTTGGCACTGGGTTTATACTTTTTTAGAGGTGGTGACTTCATTCTTTGTAAAAGAAGAGAAACCTTGATTTTTATTTCCATATTTATTTTCCTGTAGGAGGACTCGACTTTGATGAATGAAACCCCATCTAAAAATTATAACTTGGGTATCCTCCTTAAAGAGATTCAATAATTTATCTTTGTAGTTTTTAAAAAGAATAAAGAACACAAAAGAAAACTACTTTTTTTTTCTCTATTTCATATGCCTTTTTCATGATTTTATCTCCTCATGGCCACAACTTCTTTATTCTCTACCTATTTCAATGCTCCTTAATGTCGAGGGTTTTTTCATCCTCTATGCAGGTCGCATGCTTCGAACCATATGGGCATCCAAGCCTTGTTTCATTTAATTCTTTTCATAACCTTAGGTTGTAGCCATGGCTTCTCCATGCAATTTATTAGAATATTAAGAAACACTTAACCCTTGGCTCAGTGTCACACTTTTTACTCAATAACTTTGAGGGTTTCATCTTGCAAAAATCTAGGTTTCATAAGCCTTTTAGTCCTTACAGGCCATGGGTTTTCACCTCTGATTTCTCCATTCTTTTATGTTTGGGTTTCATTAATTATATGAGCCATTGGGTCTGAATCCATACACTCATGTCTCACAAGACTTGTTACAATGGCATATTCAGTAAATGTTCCTTTGGAATCTGATATTTGTTTCCTCTGTATAGGAGAAATGTATCCACATGTTGCATCATGTAGTGCTTTATTCCTTAAACTCTCAATTATATTTCCTTTTCCATGTTCAAAATATTTGATGGAATCTTGAAAATCAAAGGGATAATCCACTTGAACTAATGAACAGTCACACCCATTTCCAAAATTAAGCTTCAAGAAAACTCTAAATGGTTTTGATCTCAAAGTCTCCCTTCGTAGTTTAAAGGATTAATCTATCAAGAAAACATACTTTAGATTAAGCCTATTTAGAAAGCTTGCTTCCATGGATTTGATAAAAGGAAAGGTTGCTTTATTTCCATGTACACTTGAGATCCTCAACTTCCACTTTGCACACCTTTTCTTCTTTGAAGGATAGGATAAACTAACTTGGATGCAATCCATATATCACTGGGAGAAACAAAGAGATAATCCTTGTGCTATATATTTAGAAACATGAACACTATTAAGTCAAGGAAAATGATGATTTCCTTTATGCCATTCAACTATCCCTTCATGAATTTAATGGACTGTCCTCTTGTAATTGTACCGATGCATTTCATGAATAGGTTGTCCCTCTAATGTATGTAACTCATATGATGAACAATAGGAAAAGACATGGTAAGAAAAAAAATAAATGATATGAAATCATGATGTTGAGCTCATTGCTCATTTATGACTATCACTTCAACATGAATGGATAATAAGCCTTCATTGCACTTCTTGATTTGACGGTCATGGATGGATACTGCGTTGTATCACTTTATAAATTGTTCTTCAAACTGAAAATGCTTTAATTGAAACAGTTGGTTTGTCTATTTCTATAAACAATGACAATCATAAATCTGCTATAAATGCTTGAAAATATCTAAGCATTATTTTGACACCAGGCAATTCCTAGAGCAGGGAAAAATATTTATCTGATATAAGATTTTGCATTATCTTGAATTCTTACTGTTGCATTGCTCTTCAAGATTTGATGAACTCTTGCTTGCTTCGGTAACTACCTAGTAGCAAAATTTACATTCTTTTGATGGCACTCCTATAGATAATGACTACAAACAAGATAAAGATAGTAGCCCTTAGCATGCTGGGCTCAACCCTTGTGAGAGCCACATTTGTCTCCACATACTAAAATGTTAAAAGAGATGAATCATGAAATGAAAAATGAACTTGTACCTGCACAATGAGCAAGCTAGTTATAAAAAATAGTCAAGTTCAACGCTTTTTCTAATGATTTGACTCTAATTTGATGATTTGACTTGGCTCTTTTGCATTTATTTGATAATGGCTCAATTCATTTAATGCATCATAGTTGTAAGTTATATGTTTGTTGATGAAACATATGATGATATTTCATGTCTCGAGCTCTAACAAAATCTTTCAATCAACTGCAGGTGCATTTGGAGATTGGGAACGAGAGGAGCTGAAGATAGAAGGATCAAGTTGAAGATAGAATGACCAACATCAACATCATCCCTTAAGGCAATGACATATATGATCTCTTCTCATGTGTTTTTCCTTTACTTAATATTCAGATTTTTAACTTGCAACATTGTTGTATCAATTCAATTCACTCATTCCCAGGGCTTGTGTGGGATATTTAAGCATTCTTTTGATCTCAATGAATGAAACAAGAACATTGTATACATTTTCACTTCAACATGAATAAAATACAACAATATCATGTGATTTGTATAATCTCTTTTTGTTGTAAATCATTGCATGATAAAAACTAAATTCCACTTGAGACTTCAAATGTAAATGATTAGGATTAGAATTTTTTTATTGAAGTACCTTTCACCTTAGATGTAATAACTATATTAGCTCTACCAAATTGATTTGTAGGTGAAATTTTGGTAAGAATAACAAGGCAGGATCAACTGGTGTTCTAAACTTGGCTAATAATTGACTTTCCATACCTTGCCATGATCTAATTGAGTCAAAAGGCAAGTTGATGCACCACTGGTAAAATTCATCGCACAAGTTATACAAAAAAAACCTACATACAATGTCTTCATGTTGTATCCTTACTCTAAAACATGCATCCTTAAAGATACTGATATGTTATTCCACGTCTTTGTGAAGGTAATACTTAGGATAGAACTTGTCCAAATTTTTTGATAGATCATTACACACAACAAATTGGATCAGTGAATCCACATTAAAGAAATCCATTATTGTGGGTGGGGTAGGTATAACTATAGTTATATTTTGTGGTATCACACTTTCACTTCTTAACCCTTGAGATTTGGATGACTTTAGACCACTAAGTTTGACTAAAGTTACATGAGGATTACTAGACCGAGACCTAGTGACTTTGCAGGACTCCAAATTCAACCCTAATGAAACCAAAATAACACAAAAAGGCCCTCCTTCTAGTGCCATATCTTGTTGATCATGATGTTATTCACACATCGATAGTGTAGATAAATCCTCTTAGACAAACTACGAGAACCTATCTTTACTTGAAAAATTGAACCGGGACAACCTAAATCTTCAAGCTGACTCAACTTAATCCCAAGTCTCGTTTAAGTCAAGTCTTGACCATACTAGGTTTGCATTAGGGTTCATTGTGATAATGCTATTAATCATGAGGGGAAATGGTAATTTCTAGTTCTAAAAGGAATCATAAGGTTCAGTGAAATATATTTTCGGTCTCATCATCAAACAATTTCATGCAATCAACAAAATATGTAATAATATCTCATGAATTAAAAACATATTTTCTATGACTTAAGTTGATTTAGCTTTAAGCATTCAACAATATTATGGAAATGAAAGATTTGCAATAAAATTTCCATTCATTCATCTCTTTTTTGAAACATTTTTTGAAATTTAAACACCTAAACTAAAACAAAGCATTAAAAATACTTGAAAAGTCAAATTGCTCCTGGGTATTGTCCACACATGCCCCAAAAATTAACCAAATCAAAGAAAACCACTCTATACTTCAACAGATTGCTTCACATCTAGGCATAGAATGATAAGATATTTTAAAGAAATGGGAGGTTTATTTGGACACCGGGTAGGTTTTGTATGCACCCTTAAATGGTGTAGCATACAGTCTTGTCCAGTAGAAAAAACAATAGGCTACAAAGGATTTAATACCATGTGGTAGCTTTCAAGTTAGATTTAATATTGATCAGTTCTATGTGCATACAATTTTTTAATCCAGAATGATCCAAAAATAGGAAAAAATAACAAAACTTAAAGAAGTTTTGGCTCTTCCAACATCCACAAATTTTGAACTTAAAAATAAAAGTAAAGCATTAAATAGGATTTTATAGGAACAAGGCCCCAAAATTTCCAACTAGTTAAGTCTATCAAAGGGAATCATAAACAACAAATCAAAAGGTGGCACATGGCAGTTGCCAGTTGTCATTGGAATCTTCTAAACAAAGTCAAAGATTTGACTTCTTCATCAACATTAATCTTCAACTCCAAGCTCTAGTATTCAAATAATCCGCATAACACAAGGCCATTGGTATTCTCCAACTTTCGGGACAAGACACTTCCACCAGGATAGGGAAAAAATTGCAAAATTTATTTCAATAGCATCTCCTTACCCTAACCTCTAGTATCCGATATCTGATTATTCATTGCCTTGTATCAGACTCCAGGTTTGATAACTCTTCTTTGCCTTTCTTCAATTGATACTCCTGGAAGGTAGCCAATACCTAATGCATCCACTCTTTTGAAATTCCATTTATCACCTTCCAACTATATTTGATCTTGGTATAATCTTCTAATATCTGAAGGATATTTGTATTCCTCTACATCTTCTCTATTTCATACTTGACCATAGTGTTCATGCACTGTATAATTTTATCAATGACTTCTCGGTTTAGAAAATGAACAAGGTCTTTATTCAATTTTTCGAGCCATTCCTTGAAATATTTTACTTATTTATTATCCTTTCCTAGCGTCCAGGGATCACAATCCTATCGTGCTAACATTTCAATAAAACCTTGATCCTTGTCAATCAATTTACTGGATTTTCTGGTGACTTTCTCAAATCTTTCCACACATTGTATTAAGGTATCACCTTCCCAATTTACTTTTTTCTTCCATTTTTCACACATCAAAACCTCTTGTTCCATGATTATCTTGTCAATTATCAATTCTTGGACATGTGTTTGGATGAGGGTCATTAAATCTCGTCTTTCAACTTCAACCTATTCCTATAATAACCTGTATTCTCCTAGTATTTTGGATTTCTGACACCAATGGTATGCCTCTTTATACATTCCAATTACATGTGTGATCAATTCCTCTCCTTGTCTTACCAAGTACTCCATCCATTCTTCAAACACACTCATTTTATAGCGAAGTGTTGTGATAGCATCCACCTGATCTCATGACATGAGTACTAGATTCTGACATAATGCATCTTGTGTTTGACCATACTAGGATAATGATACTATAAAATTCTCCTGACGAGCAATTTGTTCTTTCAACTCTCTTTTCTTTTTTACTTTTCTACACCTTGGTGACAATTGTCTAAATTCGTCTTTATTTCTACTAGTTCTTGTCCCGAGGATGAATGTCCAACATTGATACTTGTCACCCTATACTCCTTAGGCATTATTTCATGTTTTCTTTTATCTACAGTCGGAGTATCTATATGAATTATTCTTCCTCCATTTGCATTCTTCTGCATAACATGTTTTGTTTTTGCTCTTCGCCTAGGTTTAGGAGTTTCCACTTCTTGCATTAGACTTTTGAGACCAAGAGGCACTAATTCCAATGGGGAAGTCAATTCCCTGATCAACCAATTAGGTTCATCTTCATTATGCTCTACCTCTACAATATTTCCTCATTCCTAGTTTGCAGTACCCTCAAGAACTTCTCCTCTTACATTTTCTTCGCCTATCACATTATCTGAAATTGGAACATTTTTTAGTATTCACTGGCATGGATTCCAGATTGCCTATATTCAACATTGTCTCTTCATTTCCAAGACTTATATTTTCCTATCCATCCAAGTGTTCAATATCAATATTTGGGGCATGAACTTCTTCATGTCCTATTATATCAGGATTCTCTTCATTCCTCACCCTATCATCCAAAGTTTTTGAAGACTCCATTTTTTCAATTTCAACCCAATCTTCCCCTATCTTCTTGAAAACCTACAGTTGTCCAACATAATTTTCACCATCCCCTAGCGGAAGCTAGGAATCAATTGTGTCTTCAATAACAACATCATCAATGGGAACCTGTCTTGATGTTTCCCTTGTTTCCTTTTCAACAAGTATTTCAAGGTTTCCCACCTCTAGGGTGAGTGTTCCTCTTATAAATTCTTCGTGTTCAACATCTATAGGAATTGAACCTCTATTAGGCATCTCTTCTACCATTTTTTGTACCATGGGCTTTTCCTTAAATTTATTCTCTTTTACTCGTTCCATCATGGTACCCAATTTCTCCATTTGTTCTCTTATTTGATCTTCATTTAGCTCAGAGCTCACATCTTGGACCAGATGATCTTTTATGAGTGTTTTTTTTACTGCAACTATATTGATTGAAGGGGGAGAAGTAAATAATGCTACAACTCTTTGGAATGTAGACCTTGTTTGAGCACGAGTATTCATTTTCATTCTTACCTCTTCATCAGTCATAGACAGAGTTTTTGGCTTTGTTGTAGAAGAATATGTCGCTCTAGGCTTCACTGTCACTTTCACCTTACTTAGTCCATTTTCTTTATGTTGGATAGCTGGCACCAATAAAAATATCTAGCTTGGGGAATCAGGAGTTCTCTCCTCAGTATGCATAGCTACATCTGCCTTGCTAGCTTTTCTTTTCTTCTTAGTAGGCTCCTCATACCTAGACTCAACTTCTTCTCTCCGCTTCTTTGTATTCATAGAATATGTGTGCTTGACCCAAAATTTTCTTAAAGTCTTACAATAATCATGAATCCATTATTGAGTATGCACAAAAACTTGTTCTAAAATTTCCTCAATGGTCATTATTTCTCTACTTTCATTATCTAGATTCGAAATAGGTTCATCATAAACTTTGACTAAATTATAAGCCAGATTCAAAACCTCTCCATCATCTTCATCTAACTAATGTGGAATTTCATGGAGCTTCAGAATCCGTGCTGATTGTAATGATAATATTTCATATGATCTTTGCCTTACTTCATACTCATCATCACAATTGAGCCATAAATCTTCTAAATGATGAACATGGGCATGCTTGTTGGCTATCCCCTTGGCAATATTCCCCTCTAGATCATAGTTAATTCTTTGGAGTGTAAAGAAATCCAATTTTTACATCTTTAATTCTTCTTCACAAAAATCGACTACTTTTGCCGCATTGCACTTATAATTCCCCATTATGATGGGAAATATAACATAACTTATTTTATGTGCCGCACTAAAAAGAGCATGAGACAACTTCATCTATCTTACCAATTTTGATAGTAACAATTTATTTGTTGGGTACCTGGGAAACATGAAAGGATATCCTTCAAACCCTTCCACCTTGATGTAGGTGAAAGTGGTAAATTGAATGCACCAGCCTCCGACCTGATTAATAATCTTTTGTGCTTCCAAAGACAACCGATTAGCTTTGTTGCGTTCCATTATTCTTCCCAGTTTCATGGAAAACACATCATTCACTCTCTAATATTGCTCCTTGTATTCGTGGATAGTAATTTGGGGTAAATGAGCATATATCAGACAATTCCCTGTTTCTCTACCTAGGGTACCAATTCTATTCAACCCTTACTTATTTCTCATTAGGGCGCAGGAATAAATCACATATGAGGACATATAAAACCATCCTGACTATGGAAATTCCTTCATCCGATCATGTAGCTTTTCGTTGATAAAAATTTTGTAATGCATCTTCTTTGTATTGAGTGAATATGTGGGCTTGACCCCAAATTTTCTTAAAGTCTTACAATAATCATCAACCCATCGTTGAGTATGCACCAAAACTTGTTCAAAATTTTACTTAATGGTCATTATTTCTCTACTTTCATAATTTGGATCTAGAATAGGTTCATCATAAAGTTTGGTTGAATTATAATCAATATTCAAAACCTCTCCATCATCTTCATCTAACTGACCTCGAATGTCATAGAGCTTCAGAACCCATGCTGATTGCAATGATAATATTTGATATGATCTTTGCCTTACTTTGTGCTTGTCATCACAATTGATCAAGAAATATTCTAAATGATGAACATGGGTGTGCTTGTCGGTTATCCCCTTGGCAATATTCCCCTTTGGATCATAGTTAATTCTTTTGAGTGTAAAGAAATCCAATTTTTACATTTTAAATTCTTCTTCACACAAATCAGTTGCTTTAGCCGCATTGCACTTATAATTCCCCATTATGATGGGAAATTTGACATAAATTCTTTTATGCGTCATACTAAAAAGAGCATGATACGACTTAATCTATCTTACTAATTATGATAGTAACAATTTATTTGTCGGGTACTTGGGCAACATGAAAGGATGTCCTTCAAACCCTTCCACCCTGATGTAGGTGAAAGTGGGAAACTGAATGTACCAGCCTCCAACCTGATTAATAATCTTTTATGCTTCTAAAGACAACTTGTTAGCTTTGTTGCCTTCCATTATTCTTACCAGCTTCATGTAAAACACATCATTCACTCTCTGATAATGCTCCCTATATTCATGGATAGTAATTTGGGGTAAATGAGCATATATTAGACAATTCTTTGTTTCTCTACCTAGGGTACTAATTCTATTCAACCCTTGCTTATTTATCATTAGGGAACATGAATAAATCACATATGAGGACATATAAAACCATCCTGACTATGGAAATTCCTTCATTTGATCTGTATCCTATCACTGATAAAACTTCCCCAATGCATCTACACAATGTCTTCCATTAATTTCACTACATTCACGAACATCCATGGTTCGAACTTACTAGCATCTCTAAGTCCAACTATCTGGCTTAACATAGTTATAACATCTTGAACATCCAAGTTGAACATAGATCTTAGAATTGGCTTAGTTTGCTTTGTAATTTCCTTCTAGCACCAGTGTGTACTCATAATTTTCTATTATGATCTTCAATTCTCAAGAAGGTTTTAGCATTTTTTATCACATCTATCGGGTTCATTTGAGGAAATGTGAGGAGCCCAAATGTGTGTACAATTCCTTTCATGGAGAGATCTACATAGATTCTTCCCACCTTTTCAACAACTATCTCATCTGGGTTATAACAATTCAAACACTACATAACCAGTTCAGGGGCCTCCATTGCTAGCAGAAACCCCCCTCCTAAATGTAACCCAATTTCTATAACATTCTTTGTACACTGAGAGGCATTCTCTTGTCAAGTTCCTGAGATGAATTTGACATCAAAAAACCATCCTGGATGGGTATCAGTAACTACCCCACCAATTGGTACAACTTGTGAAGAAAATTATTGAAATTCATTTTTTGGCCTTGCTTCAAAATTGCTCTTTTTCACCTATGTGTCCTACAATTTTTTTCAAATGTGTGCCTTGTGTGCAATTTAGGGTTAAATTTAACCAATTATCTTTTATAATTCACAAAACTTCCAATCTACAGTTTGGTTAAATTCATTTCAAAACAATCAACAATTTTGATTACCAGAGGAAATAAAATCATCTCGAGACATGCATGCATAACAGACTAGCATAATTTTGGTTATCTAAAACATACCTGATTTTATTGATGATAAAAAAATTATTTCCAAAATGCAGCTTCAAAATCCTTGATAGTTGTGTTCTTGGTTTCTTGATATTTACCTTTATTTGTGCATTGCAATATGAGTCTTGATCTTTCAATGTCCTTGAAAATTAGTAGCATGGTGCAAGGTAAAGCGTTGTAAAAGTAACTACATGCTCGAGGTGGTGCCCAATACGTGTGTAGTTCGCCACCTTCATTAATTATCTATTACAATGCATTAATTTTCTCAAATAAAGGTGCAATCATGATGAATTAAGGTTCTGTATACACCTAAAATTGGGACGGAGAATCCGATTAATTAAATACAAATTATTTGATTAATTATCCTAAATTCCTCTACTATTGAATAAATAGAAATATTTATTTATATAGTTCACATTCACATTCACATTTAAATTCATACAATTCTTCTATTATCCCATCTTAATTAAATAAACAAAATTAAATACTTTGTTTGATTTAATTATCATTTCCCTATTTTATTCTATCACATCAAGTCTTAAATTAATTAAATAAATATTAAACACTTTATTGATTAATTAGCATTTTCTTCTATTTTAATTTAATAAACAAATTCTATAGTTTGTTTTATTAAATTATTTATCCCTCTTTTGCTAATTTAAATAAATCAAAAATATTTAAATAAAGGCATAAAGAATATTCCTCTATATTTCCTCAAAAATCAAATTAGATATCCTATGTCTAATTTATGTCAAAGTATGTCAAAATTAATGCTTTGAAACTTCACGGGAAGATTTGGAGACAAATTGGAGACAAATTGCAAATTCATCTCTCAATCCTCTTCCATCAATCCTTCCTCTTCTTTTGCCTGGTGTTTTCATGGGTAGAGACAATCCCCAAAATCTACTCAATCTCCTCCATCTCTCACAATTCAATCCTCCATATTGAATCCAAGCCTCTCTTTGCCATCCCTGTGCATTTCTTTTCTTGATAAATCTATAAATAAAGATTCATTCAACCAAGAAAAGGATCCAGATTATCTAACTTATGCACTCTTACTCTACAGGAATTCAAGCATCAAGCATCCAATATTCTAGAATCATAATCATGGCTGCCTCCTGTAGCTTCATCCATCAATTTTTATGTCAATCCATGTCATATTAGCTTCTTTTTTCATTTAGTATTATCATATAGCTTCACATCATTGCATTAGCATCATTTCATTCGTTAGATTGTCATTTTAATAGTTTTAGTGTTATTTAAATCTAAGAGCACAATAGCTTAATAAATCTTTGAAGATAAGAGACAAAGAGACGCTTTCAGTAGATTATTTGTTTGATCTTTGATACAATGTTTCATTAAGAAGTGTTTTATTCTTTATACCTTATTCACACTTACAATTTGGCGCCCACCGTGGGGCATTAACCCCATATTTTTATAATTTTTTCTGAAAAGTGTCGCACAGGTTCCTAGCGTGTTCTGTTTTAGTGCTTCCATAAAAAACTATAGCGCTTTAGTCACAAACTATAGCGCATCCGTGGAAAACTGGTGCTTTCATGCTCTGTTTCGGCACTTCCGTGATGCTATAGCGCATCTGTTAAAAGTTTTATCGCTTCTACTATAGCATTTCCATGAACTGTTTTAGTGCATCAGTCACCCATCTCTAGAAAAGTTGATTTAGCATTCTCATGAACTACTTTCACGCTTCGGTACTCTATTTCAGCACTTTCAGTTTTAGCACATCAGGTAAAAACTATAGCACTTTCATTGACTGTTTAGCGCTTCTGTAATTTTGATATAGATCCGACGCAACCGCGACCAGAATTTCATTTTGATACAATTAGAATAGAATGAACCAATCCTAGGATAATCATTTGATTTAAAAATTTATCAATCGTGGGGTAGCCAGTTTTGGTTTAAAATTTATCAATCCTAGGGTAGCCATCACACTTTTGCAATATTAGTTAAAAAGGACACCATGATTTTTGTGAAGCAAAATATTCACATAGATTAGCAAAATTTGTCTTTTGGGCTTAAAATGAATCATTTATCTATTGTGCTTATGTGGTGGATAAGCTTATGCTCTCCCCTTAACTGGGTGATCAAAGTTCCAGACTCATCCTTTATTTTCATGCACATTTACGCTTTTGCTAAAACCTTTAGAAGGCCTGTTGTAGTGGGAAAAAGTACTCACCCTACGGGAATGACCTAAGTGGGAATGCCTAAATCCAAGGATTCCAACCCACACTAATCAAAATGCAAGTTTTTGATGAAAGTCCAACTTGACAGTAGTGTGCAAGATAACCATCCCCGAAATCTTTTTTTCTAAAGATTGGGAGGTCTCTTGAGGGAGTTTATCAATTGCCACACCGCATGGAAACCCCATCTACGAACCATAGAGTAGTATCTAGCCGAGTCAGTAACCAGACATTGTAATACTCACAGTGCAAGGGGAGGGAAGAATCTTCCCCCAAGACACTCACCATATAATTGTCAAGGACTGTTTGCTCAAAGGACGAGAAATCCAACTCTGAGTACGCACCTAGAAATGACAAAAACACGGGCGCCCTGTAGGGGGTGACACGGTTGTGTGAGTCAACACAATTTCAAGATGTGGGTTGTTGAGTATAACGATGACCTATTTGACCTTAAGAGTGAGTCTATCTGAAAGTGTATATTTGCCAAAACAAAACCCGTGAAAATCAATAAGGAACATTCCTGGTTCTTGAATATACACTATCTGTTCATATTAAAACAATTATTCTACAATTTTATTGTTGTGTTTTCACAAAATCATTAAAAATCAGATAAAAGATCATGCAAAAAACAAAAAATCAAATCAGGTCAGAAATATTCATTATTCAAAAGTGGAAATCAACCAAGTTTGTTAAGAAAACCATCAAAGTCAAAAAACCCAAGAGATCACTCAGTTTCCGGGATAATTTAAGAAGAAGGCGTTTCTTATATCAAAGTCGAAAGATCCTGTTACAACACAGAACCTTCATTCATAGGTATCACGACTTTTCTAGAGGTCATACTCTTGATTACGCTAAAGAACCACTTTATTCATGAGTTTTCTTCCAAAGGAGAGCCCTCACACAATATCACAACCATAGTCAACACATACATCAGTCCTACATCCCACAACCCATGATAGAATACGCCACAAGGCCAAGTCAAATTTTGCAATAAGGAGTCTTAAGCATCAACCCTCTATTTTAGCGCTCTCGAAATCTGTTTCAGCGCTTCAAGACTCTGTTTTAGCGCTTTCAAGCACTGTTTTAGCACTTACAATCACTGTTTTATTGCTTCCATCAAATAGTGCTTCCAAGCATTGTTTCAGCGCTTCCAAGCACTGTTTCAGCACTTCCATCAAATAGCGCTTTTGAGCACTGTTTCAGCGCTTTTGAGCACTATTTTAACGCATCCATAAAGATAGCGCTTCCATCATTTGTTTCAGTGCTTTTGAACTCTGTTCTAGCACTTCTGTGAAATAGCACTTCCATCACCTGTTTTAGCACCCCTAAACTCTATTTTAGCGCTTTTAAAACAAAGAGTTCCAAAACATATCAGTCAGTTTGTCTATCATTTACACAGATTTTTATCAAAACAAAAGTATCTTTTTATCAGAATCACTATCTAGAAACCAAAATCAGATAGGTTCATACAAGCTATAGGTCCGGTTATTGCCTTAATATCCCAAATACAAATCTTACAACAACAAATATAAGATATGACAAAAGGAAACACCAAAAGGTATGCAATACAGGACATTTGTCCTTATCCTCTCGACTCAACAGTCGACATTATACCTTTTCCTCGACACTGTGAATTCCCCAAGTACAACAAATACAATGGAAAGACAGATCTGATCAATCATATCCACGAATTCAAAACCATGAGCCTAGAGTTTTCTCAAGAGGAAACTTACTTGATGAGATTATTCCCAAGAAGCTTGGGAGGTTCATGTATGGAATGGTTTTCAAAATTACAACCAAGTATAAGGACTTTTGAGGAACTTGTCAATAGGTTCATCTCTCAATATTCCTTTAACATCCAACATGATGTCATGATAAAGGATCTGTATAACCTGAAATGAAACAAAGGGGAAACATTCTTGTCCTTTTTGCAAAGATGGCGATGACTATTCGCTAGATATCCTTGCTTCACTCCTAAGGAAGAGAAAATGGAATTGTTCATTGACAATTTGACGGAGGAGATGAGTTATAGACTTGAATTGCAATGTCCTCCTACGTTCGAAAAGGTGATAGAAAATGGCCTTAAGATTAAGGAAGCACTAGTCAAAAGAGGGGTTATTAAACATTACAACGACAAATCAAACTCCTCAAATCAATACCCCAACAGTGATAAACCAAAATTTTGGCAAAAGAACAGGAATACGGGGACCAATGAAACAACAAGTGATTTAAAAAATTCCAAACCATTTTTCAACTTGACAGCATCTACTTCAAAAAATCAAAACAATGATCAAATCGTCAAGTCGAATGTAATTCAGAACAACGAAATCACAAAAATGAAATCATACCAAAAATCATCAAACCAGCTTAGGTTCACAGCTCTAGGCCAAACATTAGAATCAACGATGAAAGAACTAGTCACAAGTGGTCTTATCACTATGTGGGAAGCAAGATTCTCGGATCCAAAGGTCAAACCACCATGGTGGAATGACGCGAATTATTGTAACTTCCACAACAATAAAGGCCACAAAACTAATGATTGCATGGAGTTAAAACACGCAATTCAAGATCTGATCAAAAATAACAAGATATATGTAGAGGGACACAAAAACAATAATGATCATTCATCCTTCAAGGACCCTTTACCAAACTATGACAAAGGAGCATCATCTTCTACGAACAACAAAGGTAAAAATATCAATCATGTCTATGATAAAATGATCCTTTGTCTTACCGAAGTGGAAAATGGTGATACCGTTGGTCATAACATGGATGAAAACAAAACCAACAACACTACCCCTTGGACTTTCTCCCAAGCATATGATTCTCTAAAAATCAAATAAACATTTTAAAAATCAGAGAATGATAGGACTATCAACCAACAAATGTAATAACTAGGGGGCAATCCAAGGTAGTCTTAAAGGGAGTTGGGCCTAAAAATGGATATCCACCTCCATCTCATTACAACATTGTCGATCAACTTCAAAACATTCTAGTGCAGATATCAATACTAGAACTCCTCAAAATATCTCCATCACATAAGGAGGTTCTAGAACAAGCACTAGTTGCCACTACGGTACCAAAAAATATAGATGTTTACCAATTCCAAGCTATGGTGGGGCATCTGACTACATCACATTGTCTATCATTCTATGAACAGGATGATGTCTCACTCAACCATCCCCATAATACCGCACTCCATATCAAAGTCTTGATCCACAATCATCATGTCAAAAGAGTATTAATAGATGGGGGAGCTGGTTTGAACATTTGCACTCTAAAGTTAATCTGTGCACTAGGGTATTCCAATGATGCTATTGATGCCCAAAGGAAAATGACTATAAAGACATATGATGAGGAAGAGAAATCTTCAAAAGGACTGATTGTGTTATCCATTCAAGTGGGACCAATGATGAAACACATAGCATGTCAAGTACTGGAAAGAGAGTTAACTTACAACATACTCTTAGGACGCCCATGGATCCACGAAATGCAGGCGGTACCTTCCACATATCACAAATGCTTAAAATTCCCAGTAAATGGATAGGAGGTGACTATATTTGCCGATTATAATCATCCTTAGCATTGTGACACACTTAGGATCTCTCAAGATACTTTTGTGCCTCACAATAGGGAAGCATCCAGTTCAAAGTCATCAAATGAGGAAAAATGTCCAAATATCACCACCAAATGGGTAGAGAAGAAGGATAAAGAAAAATATACAAGTGTTGTTGACACTCAATTAACAAAAAATCCAGATCCCCAAACTTCTTTATCACAAAAATTTCAAGAGCAAGTCCAACTAACAGACAAGGGAATGGGGCAATATTCTATGGAGCAATCGCTTAATCTTTCATAGTTAATGCCATCTCCAAAGACATATGGTCGACCATCAATGGTTAACCATCAAACATCACTACGTGTCACAGACCTAGAAGAAAGGTTTGTAGAATTCAGTACCATAGAGGATGAATTAGACAACAAAGCAATCCTTGATTGGTTATACAAAGATGAGGAACCATCGACATCAAATATCAATATCTATACAGACAAATATGGCAAAGGGAAGGCTATCCTAGAAAAAATGGGTTATGAGGGACAAGGATCTATCAAAAAAAGGAAGGAAGGCATCATTGAACCTATTTAGCCCCTCACTCTTCATTCAAAAGAGAACACAAGACTGGGATATTCCGAAGAACAAAAAGAAGAAATGACAAAGAAAGTTGTTGAAAGAATCCTTCAGGTTAGATCTGAAACGGATTCAAATGAATATGAATGGGATCTGTGTTCTGATATATCTTGCACCAATATCCAAATTGATGTAATACAACAATATGCACCTACATGTGAGGAGGGACAAAGCTTTGGGTCTAGACCATTCGTATCAAGATCACTAAATATTGATGAGTCGAGTGGGGATGAACAGACATCAAGTGAACTAGACGATCTTGAAGAGGGTACCATCATTGATCTCGATATCCCTAATAAAAAATATGATTAAATTACTGTCCTAACCCTTACCCCCATCAACCTAAGTCAATCCAATGACTTCATGCCTTTAATCCATCCCGAACTTATTGACTAGGAACCTGTCGAACCTATAAATGTACCCATATTTGCAAATGATGATGCCATCATAAATTTCCTATGTTGTGATGAACCTGGTATGAGTTCTATCCATAATTCTCATAACAACGTGACTCAGCAGGAGGGTGTCAAATCTTCCAGTTGCAAAAGTAAAAACAGGGATAATAGATCTAATGGTGAAAACCATTCTATGGCAGCATTAGATCTTGAAAAAGAAAAAATAAAGAATGCATCTAACGGTGAAAACCTCTCTAAGGCACCGCAAGATGGGAGATTTGACACTCATCCAGAACATTATCATGAGCGGTCATCAGTTTTGGTAGAACCAACACAGTCTATAAACATTGGCACTGAAGAAAAAGAAAAAATCCTACATTTGGCAGAATCTATGATAGATCAAGAGCGACCAGAATTTATCCAATTCTTTAAGGAAAGAAGCATCAACTTTTCTTGGTCATATTCTGATATGTCAGGCTTGGATCCAAACCTTCTCATGCATCATTTGTCTTTGCCTACAGAAATCAAGCCTGTAAAGCAAAAATTGAGAAAAATACGTCCCCATATCACATTGATGGTAAAGGATAAGCTAAAGAAATTGTTAGATGTTGGATTCATAAGGTCCATTGACTATGCCGAATGGATATCAAAGCTTGAACCTGTCTCAAAGTCAGACAATAGAATCAAAATATGTACGGATTTCAAGGACCTAAATAAAGCATGCCCAAAGGATAATTTCCCATTACCTAATATAGACATCATTGTGGACTTAACGGTAGGGCATGCCATGTTATCAATAATGGACAGTTTCTCCAGATACAATCAAATTAAAATAGCTCCAGAAGATCAGGAGAAGACTGCATTTACATATCCATGGGGAACCTTCTGCTGGAATGTCATGCCATTTGGTTTGAAAAACACAGGAGCAACCTATCAAAGAGCAATGACAACAATCTTTCATGATATAATGCACACCTTCATGGAGGATTACATGGATGATATCTTGGCTAAATCTTGTACTAGGGAAGGACATCTGCATATTCTCAGCAAAATATTCACAAGGCTAGAGAAATTCAATGTTAGGCTAAACCCCAAGAAGTGTGTCTTTGGGGTCACATCAACAAAACTTTTGGGATACATTATCTCAAAAAAGGGAATTGAAGTAGATCCAGTAAAATTCAAGGAAATAATGGAAATTCCACCTCCTAGAAATATCAATCAACTCAAATCACTGCAGGAAGGCTCCAATCGATCAGGAGATTTATCTCCCAACTGGCAGACAAAATTCATCCATTCAATCATCTGTTGCATAAAAATGTTGTTTTCAAATGGGATAATGGGTGTGAAACAACGTTTGATCAAATAAAACAATATCTGATGTCACCACCTATTCTCATGATGCCAACAGAATGAAGACCTCTGATACTATACATTGCAACAACAAATATCTCTTTAGGATAATTATTAGAACAAGAAGATTATGAAGGAAAGGAACACGCCATCTACTATATCAGTAGAACATTAACTGGGTATGAAATAAACTACACTTTCATAGAGAAATATTGCTTGGTGGTGGTTTTTGCTACTCAACAGCTGTGACATTATATGTTGACTCATACAATCAAGCTAATAGTGAAGATCGATCCCTTAAAGTATCTACTCAGTAAGGCTACCTTAATAGGTAGACTGGCCAAGTGGGTCATGCTCTTAAGTGAGTTTGATATTCAATATGTGGAGAGAAAAGCTATCAAGGGTCAAGAAATCACCAAACAATTGGTTGAGGCTCCTTTACTATATGACCAACCTATGAAAATGGAGTTTCTAGATGCGGACATTCTAATAGTGACACCACAACAATGGATATTGTATTTTGATGGATCATACACATAGCGAGGATCTAGAGTAGGGATTTTGTTCATCACTCCCCAAGGACACACCATCCTGAAATCATATAGACTGATGTTTCAATGCACAAATAATGTGGTGGAATATGAATCATTAATCATTGGGGTCAAAATAGCAATTGAATGGAAGATCACAAACTTACAGGTATATGGGGACTCTCAACTAGTCATTTATCAAGTAAATGATGAGTATTAGACAAAAGATGAAAATTTGATGCCCTATAAACAACAAATAGATGATCTGAAACAATTTTTTTGTCAATGTCAAATTTGATCAAATTCCAAGGGCAGAGAACAAAGCTGCAGATGCTATGGCAACAATTGCTTCACTCTTACAATTGCCAGAGAAACGTGTTTGTTATGAGTTTATGGTAGAACAAGTATCATGTGCTTCTTACATTAGTTCGGAATCCAATACCATATGCCATTTAGATACCATTGAAACCTCCATCTATGAGAAAACCTATGCTTACCTAAAGGACAATATCCTCCCTCCCAATCTTTCCTGGAACCAAAAACGCAGTTTTATCCTCCAATCCGCCTGACATATTTTAATCTCCGACATCCTTTATTGTCGAGGTCTTGATGGTACCTTACTCTGATGTTTAGAACATGTCGATCTGAGACGGCCTTACGTGAGGTTCATGAGGGTATCTGTGGCACTCATTCGAGTGGTATAACTCTAGCAAAGAAACTCCTTCGTTTAGGATATTATTGGCCATGCATGCAGAAAGAATCTTATCAGTTTGTAAAGAAATGTCAAAAGTGTCAGATTCATAGTAATTTGATTCATGCACCAGCTCAAGAATTTCATCCATTCACATCAACATGGCCCTTTTTTCAATGGGGATTAGATTTGGTAGGAAAGATCAATCCATCTTCATCCAATGGACACAAGTTCATAATCACAGCAACAAAATACTTTACAAAATGGATAGAAGTCGTTCCTCTTACAACTATCACTAGAAAGCAGATCTCCTCATTCATATTTAATTACATAATCTGTCGGTGTGGCATACCTCAATCTATTATCACTGATAATGGACGGCCATTCAAAAACCAAGATGTCCAAGAATTATGTGAGAAGTTTCATATCCAACATCATTTCTCAACACTGTACTATCCTCAGGGAAATGGCCAAGCAGAGGCCTCTAACAAAAAAATTCTAAAAATACTCAAGAAGATGGTTAACGATGTTGGACGTGATTGGCATGTTCAGCTTAATCCTACACTATGGGCCTGCAGAACAAGTATCAGAACACCGACAGGAGCTACACCATATGCCTTGGTATATGGATCAGAGGCCATATTACCCATTGAAGTAGAGATTCCATCACTGCATGTATCACTAAGAGGAATCATTTCAGATGAGGACTATAGGGTATATAGACTTCAGGAACTGGAATTGTTGGATGAAAATTGTCAACAAGTTGTTAACCATCTAACAACTTATCAACAGAGAATATCAAGGAGTTACAATCATAGGGTAAAACCTAGAGTCTTTCAGGTTGGTGATTTGGTTCTAAAAGAAAACCCTAGAAATCAGCAGGACGGGGAAAAGAAAGAGAAATTTGAACCTAACTGGCTAGGTCCTTTTGTCATCATATCAGTGTATGGATCAGGGGCCTATCAACTATCAATGTCAGAAGGGGATTTGTTTGATGAACCTATCAACATTATCCATCTCAGAAAGTTCTATACCTGAATTTCCTAAAACACGGGTCAAACTTCTGGAAAATGGTTTCCTTGATGAAAACCTGGCAAACAGGCGTCTTGGTAACAAAAATATATATATATATATATATATAGAAAATAAGAAAAAAATATATATATACAAAAGAAAAAAAAAATGAGAAAAAGAAAAAAAAATACAAAAAACAAAAGGTGTAATCAAGACATATGGTGAAAACCTGGAAATACGCGTCATATGTGATTCTAAACCAGCTTTCTCATCTATTTTGATACATATCAGGATCATTAGTCTGGCAGTCATTACCATTTCATATCATATCATTAGTCTTTCCATCATTGCATCCATTATTAAATCATTTCACATGGTCATGTCTCACTATAGCTTGGGGGCAACATCTGGATATCAAGGAGGACAACAAAAACATCGGCTTCGCCAAAATGGGAATACAATAGTATGAAAAGAAAACAAAAAAAATGATCAAAGCGCAACATCAATCACCATCGGAAAGGCATCAAACATCCGTATCATATCAGAAAATCCAAAAACAGGTCAAAAAGTCAATCTGAAAAAGCAAAATCCAAAAACATGAGTTTGTGTCAGTCAAACTACATGGTCTCTGTGTGTGTAACATAGGCAAGGCTAATCTTTGATCAGCCCCCAAGACCCCTAGGATAGGTTAGTCGGTCAGGTCTCTGGTCAAAAATCTCGAAAAATCACAAAATCAGGATGAATGATCTAAATCTGAATAATGATTGAAACACTCTAAGTAAAAGGTGGATAAATTGTATTTTTGATTATTTATTATCATTTCTTTGGAGTAACTTGATGATGTAAATGAACTAAGGAAACAATGAAGAAGACTGATGTTTTATTGCCTACTGTTTGTGCGTTAATCATATAAATGTGTGAATTGTCGGGGGATGTGCTATGCAAATGTATCATCGATGACATTCATAATTCACACACTAAAATGATTAATCTATGCCTTCTTACGCAATGAATGCTCAGGTCATCTCGGTTCAATTATACCTAGATGCTTGTGTTCACTTGCAATATCAAATATCATGAAAGTAGTACTCAGGTCATCATTGGTTTAACATATACCATTAACGCTTGTACTCACTTTCAACATCCTAAAAAGCTCTATGATGATACCAAGCACAAAAGTACTGTTAAAATGACAATGGTTTTGCATATAGTTGCATGATAAATTTAGACTGCATTCATAATAAATTCTACATCTGCAGAGAGTTTGTTGCATAAAGGATTCCAATTAATGATTATCTTTTCTACAAATATGAATGAGTATACTTTACATAAACCAAAAATCATCAAAAACATATAGGAGCATCATCTCATCATTGCAAAGCATTTATCATCTCATCATTCATGCATTTAACATCAAATAGTTGTGCATTTATTGTACCATATTTTCCACATCATATAATAAATTAAAACATCATGTTCATTACACCATATCATTCATTACATTATTATCATTATGCAATTCCAACCCATACATCATTTGTCATCCATAAATTATGTCACATTAAAATTTACACCATCCATCCATATCATTCATCGTAAAATCATCATTTTATCATCATCACATTAAAATAAATACAAATCATGTCATAATTATCCATATATCATTCATCACAAAAATATTCATTTAGAACATCATACATCCATACATCATATATTCATACATAAGCATTCATCATAGAATCATCACATAACATATAACACGTTAAATAAATGCATCCATCATAGAATCATAGATAACCATCATAGATCAATAAATAATCAACTGCATATCATATATATCATCAATGTCAAGTATACAATGAAGTCTGAAATAAGAAAAGATACATCGTCAAAAATGATCTGGCTCAAAGTGTACATCATATCTCAAAAGAATATCTCAAAATCACAAAATGGCATCTAAGACATGTTGTTGCCAGAAGGTGCGGGCATAACAGGACTAGTACCACCACCATTCCCGGATGGACTAGGATCTCTAGGATCTCTCCGTGAAGGCTACATCACACCCTCACTGACTGTTCGGGTACGTGTCCAACTAGATCTCGAGGGGGCATAAGTAACTCTATGATCAGTAGTTACTGCATCATGATATTGGCCCCTATAGATCTTTGCCTCTCGGCCAGCCTGTAGAACCTCCCTCATATAATCCACAACAGAAGTGCCATCAGCTACTCTCTATAGTGTCTTTGTCATCTCCTGTGCCCTCTCAGCAATCTATTTAGCACTATCCCTCTCGGCTATCAAGGTACCAACCTGTGTCTGAACAACTGCCAATTGTCCCTGGACCTATGCCAATTCCTGTGCATGAGCCTGTGCCTGAATCTACATCTGTGTTTGCATCTGCATGAGTAAACCCTATGTCTGCACTAATTGTCCTTGCAGAGTCTGTACCTGCACTTGCAAACTGGCAATCTGTCTTTGATGGTCAACAAAAGGCACCTCTAATGCTCGCCTCTTGCGAGGCCTACTCGATGATGGACCGACATTGCCTGACCCAACCCCTCTACCACCTCCACCACCACCATCCCCATCATCACTACTGCTATACCTACTGTTGCTCTCCACATTGTTGCTCAACTCAGTGTCAGATCCACTATCCTCCTCACCCTCAACAACTACTGCAAGATCCTTAGCAGCATCCTCCTCTATAGGTAATGGTGTTGGCTCATCGGGAATGGTAATCCGAGGACATGGATGAAAATCCAAAAATGCGGCATACTCCCCTGTCACCGATGCCTCTACAATATCCTTGCACATATCCCAAATTGATGGTTGCAGAGTCTTGTATCCCTCCACTAATGTCTCATAAGACAAGAGTGGCCCCCAATCTGCTATATCATTTTTTTGCCGGGCATAATGAGCAACCCCCTAAGGTATACACTACACAATACCATACTACCTGTAAACCCGCCGAAATAAAAATCTCTCTAAAACAAAAGGAGTCCTACCAATCAAATACACAGAGTCACATAAATACCCCAGCACTACATCATCCTCCTCCCACTACTCACAATCCAGATAAGGCCGGTAGACAACACTCTCTAATCATCCAAAACCCATCTCCAATGCTCCAACTTACCCATTTACGACTGGGTAAGTCGACCTCTATAGCGGAAAACATAGGGTCTACCTACAAGTCTGTCAAGTACCGAAAATGGTCGCACAATGGAAAAATTCTCCCATGCCCAAACCTGTAATAAAGTCATCCATGTTGATAGGCTGCGTGCTCCCAAGTACACCACTGAATGTAAATCATGATAAAGGTGGGCTAGCATACACATCCCCCACGCATATTTGGTCCCATGCACGACCATGCTCTCAAGAATACGGCCCCAACCCATGGAGAATCCCTTTGACCTACGATCAGGACAAAGGAAGCCTCCAATGAATCCAGCTAGCACTGTTGGTAAGGAAGCATAGGTGTCAACCATCGTCCACCATCGAACACTCGGTCCTGCAATATGCTAATCCTAGAAAACTCTATGGAGTGCATCTCTCACACCAACCTCATGTGAATCATAAAATACAATCTCTCTAATAAACGATATCTGCAATATCCGCCACACATCCTCTGGTGTGACTGTCATCTCGCCAGTGGGTAGATGGAAGGTGTTATGATCATTGTGCTATCGCTTGGCCAAAGTAGTAAGGAGACCCCGATTAATCCTAATCTAGGGCATATCAAGAAGACTAGACAGACCACATCGAGCTATGATCTGAATCTCATCAGGAGTCAGACGAGGAATCAAATCAGTAGTCCATGGAAACCGTTCTCGCATTTGGAGATTACCCAGACGCTCCTATCATCATAAAAAGTTTAAAATCAGTGCCCTATGTCAAAAATCAAAAGTCATTCTACTACCAGATCCAATCAAACATTGGTATGAATTCTTTATCAAAATTCATGAACAAACATCAATAAACCTTACCTATCATGAGGTTCATCACAAACATTATCTAATCTCACCTATCATGAGGATCATCACCAATAGGATTATTTCTCGCCTATCATGAGAGTAAGTCTTATTCGTCATCAAAATCAATCATTAAGGAAATTGGATAATCAAATCATACCAAGCCAAAGAATGGACATGATCGAAATTGACGAAATCAAGGTTAACTGTGTCAAAATCTGCAAATTTTACATGGATGCGCTAAAACAGGTATCCGAAGCACTAAAAACCAAAAGCTCTAATTCATCATTCGACACTTCGATGCACTATAATAGGCATCCAAAGTGCTATTTCATCGCATCAGCATGCTATAACAGTCCATCAAAGTGACACTTTAATCAATGCGCTATAACAGACCATCAATGTGCCAACTTCTTGCATCAAAGCCCTAGAACTTTCTAGGCGCTACAATCGTGCATCAAAGTGCTAAATCAAACTATCTAAGCACTCATTTATGAAAGCGCTAAACTATTCTACGAAAGCACTAGAGAAAATAATGAAAGTGCTAATTTCTCAAAGTGCTACAATAGTTAACGAAAGGCGCTACACTGGAGTGCAAAGCGCTACAACCCAACTTCGATGCGCTAAACTACGAAAAACACGTGAATACACAAAAGAGGCACAAAAATCGAGAAAACAAAATTTTTGAGGTGGATTACAGGGACATACCAGAGGTCTGTAGATGGTTGGCCACTAGTGATGTCGCACGCACTCGAACTGGTGAGTGTGGTAAGGGATAGGCATTTTTCTCCAGCTAGCTCAAATGTCTCTCTCACTAGATATTCGAAAGTTAAAAAGTACAAATGAGAATGAAAATGACCTTTTTAACCTTATATAGGTTTTTCAAAAGGGATTTTTAAGGGCTTTCTTTTATTTTAATTAATTTTATTTATGAAATTAATTGAAATTCATCCACGAGCTATATTATGTTCATCAATATCGAGAGATAAATTATTTCTTCATCAAATCATCCAATCATCATGAATTTTTTTAAAAATCCAAAAAAATATTAAATCATTAATTTATCTCCCGAGGGGGCATATTATCCATCATCATCTGAAAATCAATATCTGGGGCATGTCTGTGGCATACTAAATTTTTTTCGTCAATACTAGCAGTAGCAGAAAAAAATTCTTTGAAGCAACACGTAAACACATCACTTCAAAGAGGGGCAAAATGTATACACCTAAAATTGGGCTAGAGAATCCGATTAATTAAATACAAATTATTTGATTAATTATCCTAAATTCCTCTACTATTGAATAAATAGAAATATTTATTTATATAGTTCACGTTCACATTCACATTTAAATTCATACAATTCTTCTATTATCTCATCTTAATTAAATAAACAAAATTAAATAATTTGTTTGATTTAATTATCATTTCCCTATTTTATTCTATCACATCAAATCTTAAATTAATTAAATAAAGATTAAACACTTTATTGATTAATTACCATTTTCTTCTATTTTAATTTAATAAACAAATTCTATAGTTTGTTTTATTAAATTATTTATCCCTCTTTTGCTAATTTAAATAAATCAAAAATATTTAAATAAAGGCATAAAGAATATTCCTCTATATCTCCTCAAAAAGCAAATTAGATATCCTATGTCTAATTTATTTCAAAATATGTCAAAATTAATGCTTTGAAACTTCACGAGAAGATTTGGAGATAAATTGGAGACAAATTGCAAATTCATCTCTCAATCCTCTTCCATCAATCCTTCCTCTTCTTTTGCCTGGTGTTTTCATGGGTAGAGACAATCCCCAAAATATTCTCAATCTCCTCCATCTCTCACCATTCAATCCTCCAAATTGAATCTAAGCCTCTCTTTGCCATCCCTGTGAATTTCTTCTCCCGGGAAATCTATAAATAAAGCTTCATTCAACCAAGAAAAGGATCCAAATTATCTAACTTATGCACTCTTACTCTACAAGAATTCAAGCATCAAGAATCAAGCATCCAGCATTCAATCATCCAACATTCTAGAATCATAATCATGACTACCTCTTATAGCTTTATCCATCAATTTTTATGTCAATCCATGTCATATTAGCTTCTTTTGTCATTTAGTTTTATCATATAGCTTCACATCATTGCATCAGCATCATTCCGTTCATTAGATTTTCATTTTAACAGTTATAGTGTTATTTAAATATGAGAGCACAATAGCTTAATAAATCTTTGAAGATAGGAGACAATGAGACGCTTTCAGTAGATTATTTGCTTGATCTTTGATACAATGTTTCATTAAGAAGTGTTTTATTCTTTATACCTTATTCACACTTACAAGTTCAAATCATGAACACATTGGTTTTTACGTAGGCCCGCCACTAGAGAAAAAGACAATGCAAAAACTTATGTGACACTCTTGCGTGTCACTTTTATTCTTACAAGGAAAAGGCTTTACAAGGAAAAACCTCTTTGGATATGTGACCATTGATGATCACAAGCTTTGAATCATCTGGTACCGAACCTTTGAAATATTACCAAGAAATGGGGAATTTACCCATCAGGTTCGTGAAAACTAGGTGCAAAGAGAGCAACCAGGAACTAGGTTCAAGCAGGACCAAAATGATTTAAACATGTTTGCAATAGAACCCCTGATTTCTGACCTCTAGCTAAAGAAACGAAAAGCGATCATCAGATTAATTGATGAAGAAAAAGAACTAGTGCGCACTAGGATGATTTATCCATCGGGCGGGAAATTAGGACTAGTCAAAGATATGATATCCTTAACACAACTGCATCAACTCCAAGATTCCGAGTTCCAAAAAATTGATAAATCTTAGAAAAGAAAACTGTGACACCTCAAATCCGGGAAAAATATGGAATTTAGCAATGACCAGGCAAGCTCAAACAAAACATTCATTTTACCATTTCCTCTTAAAGCAGCACATCGAAGCAAGCAAAGGCAAAGGAAAGAAAATAAAGGCAAGAAAAAAAGGGGTCCACATTTTTCCAAGGAGCAAAATGGAGTGTGTTGTGATACCACACAATAGTTTTGTTGTCAAATCTTTGTCTGTTATTGAGAAAATGTAGTTTTTGTATATTATCAACATGTAGGGATCAAGACTATTGTCAACACTAACAAGGCCTTGATGGCCAAGGTGGGCTGGGATCATATAAGGAATACTAAGGATTGGTGTAAAATAATGAATTCCAATTTTCTTCAGAACAGGCCTTTGGTTAACTGCCTTTCAGAGATTCACCCTCAAAGTTCTTTGGCCTGGAGGATCATCTACAGCACATAGAGCCTGCTAAGGAATGGGATTAAATGGAAAATGGGCAATGGAAATTGGATCATATTTTGTGAAGACCTGTGGTTAATTGATATCCCTCTGGATTGTTCTAATTTTAGGAATCTTAAGAGGTTGGCTTAGAGGTACTTTAGACTCCATATCATTAGTTATGTTTCTAGACCTCTTGGGGCTAGGGTGTGGAAGGACCTAACCCTCCGATGTCCTCTATCTCAAGACCTTTATTGCCTAGCTAGGTCTCTCTAGGAATTACTCTCTCTTACCAGACTTCCCTCCTATGATAGGGGAGATGAGTTTTTTTGGACCTTTGACAAACAGGGGGATCTATCTATTAAGTCGGCGTACATTCTGTTGAAAAACTAGGGTACTACAGTGGACCTTTGAAAGAAGATATGGAATCGCCATATGATCCCTAAAATAAATTTCTTCTGGTGGACTGCCTGCCATAATAGGATTCTTACTCAAGACAATTTGAGGAAGCGGGGATTTTATATCCCCAACAGATGCTTAATATGTAAATGCAGTGAGGAAACTGTCAATCATTTATTGTTACACTATTTGTTTGCTGCTGAAGTATGGGGGTTGGCTTTTGAAAAAATGGGCGTTTCTTAGGTCATGGGTAAGGATACCATATCTTTCATCTTGGGTTGGCTTTTTCCCTATTTCCACCCCTTCCCTAGCAAAATTTGGAACCAAGTCCCTCCTATTATTGGTTGGTGTCTGAGGAAGGAAAGGAATAACAGGGTCTTTAGAAATATTGAGAGGAATCCTAGGGAATTTTTTGGTGTTGGTGTCTGGCTCATTGAGGCAAACATTTCTCTCTTCAATGGGAAACCTCTGGAGATGGGACCTTTTGACTATGAAATAAGAATGGCCAAGGCCTGGCACTAGAAGTTAGAGGCTAGCTCGTTTGACAATTCTAAATCCCTGGCCAGGAAAAATACCAAATGGGAGCCTCTGGACAGAGGCTGGTTCAAACTCAATTTTGATGGGGATGCTAAGGGCAACCCAGGCAAGGCTAGCATTGGTGGAGTGATTAGAGGCCCCCGAGGGATTCTGGTTGTTGGATTCACGAGAGGTATTGGTTTCCAATCTTCTATTGTGGTGGAAGCTCGTGTGCTACTCATGGGTCTCAAAGTTGTTCTCTCTCTAAGGATTATGAACCTCCACATTGAAGGGGACTCTAAGTCCATTACTGATGTTGTGAATATGGGAAAACTAACTAGGTGCAGTACGAAGGATATTCTGTTGGATACTAGGTTCCTTTTATCCAAGCTAAGAGAAAAAAAAGTGACACATATTTTTACGGAGGGTAACCAAGTGGCGTATGCTTTGGCCAATTGTGGTACCTATTGGCATCACTCTAAATTTTGGAGGAAAATGGAGAATTTACCGCCAAGGATTCAAGATATCATCTTGAAAGAACAAAACAACCACTTGTCATGATGTTTTCAAATCTCCAAATGATAGGTGTTGTTTGGGGGGCCCACTTATTTTTCCTTTGGGCCTGGTGGATGAGTTCTAATGTTGAGATGGCCTAAAAATGGTAGAATTCAAAATTAAAGGCTAGTCATGTGGTTAAAGAAGGCAACTCTACGAAGGGATTAGGAAAGTACGAGACATTGATGAATTTAAGAGGTCATATTGTGCAATATCTTCTCTATGGGATTGTTTTAATCCATCATGCCCTCCATATGACTGTCATCGTGACTATTGATAGGACCTTTCATAATGAAGGAATGCTACCTTCTAGTGCCTTTGATCCTGCTAGTTTAGCACGGGCTTCCAATTATGCTTACATTGTCATTTCTAAATTTGGCCAAGCGGCCACTATGCCTTGTTTTTTGCACAATCGCACCATGACCAAGGAACCCTGCATGCCCACCAATTTCTACTTAGCTTGCAACAATCATCTTAAGATCCACATTAATGCCACCGTTATGTATTCTTGTTGTGATTTTCTCTTTCGCACGTGTGATTTTCACACTGATGTCATTATCTAACGCTACTTTCTTTGCCTTAATACCCACAATGTGAAGAAAGCATATTGCTTTGTTGGTGTTTATAACTTTAGTTTTCTGTAAGCTCTTTGGTTTCCTGTGCAGGTTAACATCATGGGTGGCGACCACGTTCGAACTGAGCCTGATAATTATGAAGAGTTCTGTAAGAATCCTTTGGTCTAGCATATATGTGTGGAGGGTGGCCTTTCTCCTCTCATGGAGATTATGGTTGGCCACAACCCCATCTTGTCTGGTCAATTCGCCGATTCTTGGAAGGACCGTAGGGTTACAATGGGTGGCATTTCCTTCAAATTCAGTGAAGAGGTTATAGCGCAAGCTACCAAAATGCAGTGCACTGGGAAGAAATATCCTAAGCATACCCAAACTCCAGACAATGACAATTTGAAATCTTTCTTCATGAGGAATGAGGAACAGGTCCGAAACCAGTCGAGCTTTGAATGTGAAGCCCTTTCAAAGCCCTAGGACCAGGTGTGTTTATCCGTTATGAAGTACGTCATGCTTGAAGGTAGGTTTAAAACCTATTTTTTCTATCACTTTCCCCTTCTGAATAATCTAAGGCATAAAATCCTGCTTAGTTTTCCTTTCTTTATGCTCATGGACTTGGAGAATTCGGTTGAAAAATGCAAGGAAATAGCTAGTCTTAACCTGAATGACATTCCACCTCTACCGCTCCTTCAGGGGCTTATCCTGAGATTCTACCATTTTCATTTGGCCCTTTGTCCCCCAAGAGCCATTTATGTTGTTCATGTTGACGAAATTGAACCCCTGGTTGTTGTTGTACACATCTAAAAATGGTCACATCATATTAGCCTGGTAAATTAATTAAATACGCATTATTTAATTAATCTTCTTGATTCAACTACATTTAAATAAATTTAAAAATTTATTTATAAATGTTCATCTTTTCTATAAATCATTCACTATTATCATTTTCTCATGTCTTCTTAATTAATTAAACAAATACCATTATTTATTTTAATTAATTATCACATTACTTTATTATATAAAGTAAATACATTTCTGCAAATATCAAAACCCATAACCATACACTTAATTAAATATTTCATATTTAATTAAGAAAGCTTCTAAAATATTCTCCAAACATATAATTAAATATTTATATTTAATTGGAAGCTTCCATTTTCACATGTCACAAGAAATTAAATAAAATTATTATTTAATTGAGCAATTATCTTCAACAAACAAAACTACTTCATGACAAATGGCAATTTGTCTCCATTTTTGAATGAGGGGGTTTTGTGGGTTGAAAACACAATCCATCTTTTTCTCTCCAGCAGCTATATTCTCTCCAACCTCTCCATCTCTCACCATCCATTCTTCCAGGCTAAATCTCAACCATTGAAGCTTGCCAACAAAGCATTTGCCTTTTGAAAATTTATAAATACAGCCTCCTTGCTCTTCCAAAATATAGATTTTAGTTGCATAGTAAGAGCATTATAGTGAAATATCTCTAGCAATCAAGCATCTTAGTTGCATAGTAATCTAGTTTCAATTCATAGCTTAATCATGTTCATTAGTTGCACAATAAGTTGTATCATCTTACAATTATTTAGCATAGGAGTCTATATTTCTTAGCTTGCATAATACTCATTCTTGGAGTGGTCATTCTACTGAGCTGCTGCTTAAACAAAGCTGAGAGCAAATAATTTATGTAGAAACACTGAAGATAGAGGACAATAGAATGACTTTGAAGAATCTGCATTATTTAGTTTGGTTTACTTAATTAGTTTCCTTCAATAAAATGTTTCATTGGTGTGTTGCTTGTTTTTATTACTGACACATATATATCTAACAACACATTTTTTGCACCCACCGTGGGGCCTTGCCCCGTTTTTAATATTTTTATTGCAGGTTTTCTAACAGGTGACGGACTGGAGCTTCGTTTTACCGCATACGAGCCTCAGATTAGCACATACGAGCTCTATTTTGGCGCATTTGACAACTATATTAGCGCATTTGGACTATGTTTTAGCACATCTGGCACTTCTTTTAGCACATATGACTTTTGTTTTAGCGCATCTATGTTTTAGCACATATGAGGCCTGTTTTAGCGCTTTTATAGTCAATCTTAAAATGGCCATATGTTGGTCATATTTTGGTCTTTTTCAAAGTTTTTTTTTAAATGGGGTATAATTTCATAAGCTATCTAATGGTGTAGTTGTTTATCAACTTTGATAGAGTTAAAATTTTCAAATTCTCACTTAATGTCAAACCACAATGAAACTTGGTCTAAATTTTAGGGTTTTTATGCTTAATCATTTATCTAACCCTCATATCTTCTTGTTTCTTGATCCCATCTAACATTTAGAGCTTGTATTGCAGGTTTTAAAGGACCATGGAGCATGAAAATGAAACAAAAATCATTATCACATGATTGTAACAAGTTTTATTAAAACACTTTGGGAGTTCTATAGTGCATATGACCTTTGTTCTAGCACATAATCTCATTCTTAATTTGTTGTCTGGATCCGACGTGACCGCGGCCAGTGGTTTTATTGTTAGTTTTAAAGTAAAATGAAGCAATCCTAGGATAGACATTTAAAATCAAGAATTTATCAATCCTAAGATAGTCACCAAATGTTATTTTATGTTGGTTAAAATGAATCCAATGCTTGTTGTGAAGCAACATCTTCACTTAGTGTAGAAAATTATCATTTGGATTTAAAACTCAACCACTTGTTTGTTGTGATTGTTGGGTAATAGGTTTATGCTCTCCCCTTTACTGGGTGAGCAAAACACCAGACTTACCTTTTTCATTTTATGCATTTTATGTTTTATTAAATCCTTTAGAAGGCTTGCCGTAGTGGGAAAATGTACTCACCCTACGGGAAAGACCTAAGTGGGAACAACCAAAGCCAGGTTTTCCAACCCACACTAATCAAAAGTGAATTTTGGAGAAACCCATATTCAACGGAAGTGAGCAAGATAACCATCCCCAAAATATTTGTTCTAAAGATTGGGAGGTCTCCTGAGGGAGTTTATCTATTGCCACAACGAACGGATACCTTTACTACGAACCATAGTTTAGAAATCCAACCGTGCCAGTATCCAAACATCATAATATTCACAGTGCAAGGGGAGGGAAGAATCTTCCCCCAAGACACTCACCATATAATTTCCACAGATTGTTTTCTCAAGGGATCAAGAAATCTAACCTTGAGTACACACCTGGAAAAGACAAAAACACGGGCGCCCTCTAGAGGGTGACATGGTTGTGTGAGTCGACGCAATTCTAAGATGTGTGCTATGATTATTATGATGACCCTTTGACCATTAAGAGTGAGTCTGGTTGAAGTGTCTTCTTGTTCAAATACCACTGAAAATAAAAAAGGGTCATGCTCGATCCTTGAACATACACTCAATGTTTTAGATTTTATGTCTTTAAAAACAACTATCTTCCTATTGCATATTGTGTTTTCAAAACATTAATTCAGATAAGATCATCCAGAAAACACAAGAATTTGGCAAATCAAACCGTGAAATTTATGTTAAGGGATTGAAAATCAACAATAGAGCAAAACTTGGAAACATTAGGCACCCACGAAAATCCTTATTTTCACAAACTACAATCAAAACATCACAAAGTGCAACATCACCTTTATTTCTGATTTCTAGTTTAATTCCCACAATAGGATCGTCATCCTTCCAACTAGGGAATCATGAGCTAAAAAATTAGAAATTTCTTTAGTCATATCAATAGAATTCTCATTCTATTCTAACTAAGATATCCCACAAATTGCACTCTCTCATTCTGTGATCAAAGTTAGTTGAAATTTGGTGTAAGCATATGCCTATTTCCAAAATCTCCTAAAAACAAAGAGAAGAAGACGAAAGAAGAGATCCACTTTACAACATGGGTGATAGGGAATAAAATCTTGTTCATAGGCTTCATGGAAATAATTCAAATGATGAAATAACTGATGAAATGCTTCAAGAAGCTGAACAAGATCCACAGTTTCTCTTAGCTATGGAAAATATTTTAGAGAAAAATAAAGAAGGATACTTTCTTTTATTGGAAAACCAAGGTGCCAAATTTCCCTCTAACTACGATATGGAGAAAATTAAAGAGGATTCTGAAAAGAATGAAACTCCCTTGAACAATCTTAGTACTCTTACCCAACAAATAAGAGCAATCCAAAGGCAAATCAAGGAAATACAAGGGGGAACAACTAAAAAGTCCTTTGACGAAAATATGAACGTGACCTCTTCTCCTCCAAAAACAACATCATCCAAATTCAATGTTTTTAAATTCTTACAAAGGTTAAATGGGAAGCCCAAATCTAAGCCATCAAATAACATTGACCAATCTTGTCATGTCATGCATTTATCTTCATCCCCCATAATCCAAAATAAACCTCATGGTTCTTCCACTCAAGTTAAGGATTCCATTCAATCACCTTCTTCTATCATATCCTCTACATCCACTGATTCATTTCAATCTACACATATCAATCAAAACATTATTTCCACTCCATCCCATGATACCAAAATCCTACAAACCCTTCCAGTCTTTGATCAAGATCCCATCTCTCAAGAATCATATGATGATCCCCTCCTTTCATTATTCACCCATGATAATCCTCTTCCATCTCAATAACAAAATGTTCTTCCAAGTTCTTCGTCCACCCCATTCAATGAATCCATACTCTCTTACGATTCCATCGCATCCTAGGAAAAAAAAATTCTTCCATCCTATCCAAAGATTCCCTTCCATCTGATGATCAAGCTACTCCATCTCCTTCATCTAATGATTCTTTTCCTAGTCAAGATCAAAGTATCCCATCATCCTCATGTCAAGGGCTTATCAGACCTCTTCAAGCTATTCATGAACCCCACACCTATAAATTGGGATCCTCCACCTTTATCCACTCTGGTTTACTTCCAACACCTATCCTTTCATCCATATCAGATCCTCATCAAAATGGACTCAGATCTTGTTTCAAAAATAGTGCATATCCTATGGGTAAACGAATGTGTTAAATTATGAATTACAAAGGCAAAGGCTTAGGCCTTCATGAACAAGGTATCCTAGAACCCCTTTCTGTCCAAGCACATCTATATTCTCACAGCCTTGGTTATATACCTCATGCTCAACCTAGGTATCCTAGTTCATCAAACTCTTCATCTATCTTAGGTCCTTATCCTAGTCCACCAAACACTCCCTCTATCCTAGGTCCTTATCCTAGTCCATCAAACATTCCATCTATCCTTGGTCCTTATCATCCCAACCCTAGCTCATCAACCCTTCCATCCATATTAGGGTCCCACATTTCTCCATCTCCTATTCTTCAAGAACAACAAAGGCACACATCCTTGATCCACTTTCAAAAAATTTCCTACATTAACTCATCCATCATACCTTCATATCATTCATCTCAATACACTCCTCCCATTGCTCTTGGAAGCAATTTTGGGTGCCAAATGTCAAAAGCTTCAATATAAATAAATCCACATGTATCAAAGGATCAACATGTCTCCTCGAAGAGTCATTCAAAAATAAAAGAAAATTTGATCCAAAAATCAAAAGAAAAATTCAAAAGGCCACAAAGGCCCATCAAAGAAAAAGACAAATTCAAAAGGCCACAAAGGCCCATCAAATCAAAAGAAAAATTATAAAGGTCGGAAAGGCCCATCAAAAAAGAAAAATTCAAAAGGCCACAAAGGCCCATCAAGTCAAAAGAAAAATTTCAAAGACTGCAAAGGTCCATAAATTAAAGAGAAAAATCTCAAAAGGCCACAAAGGCCCATAAAGAAAATATCATAGAAGCATTAAAATCAAAATTGGCATCCAAATTTTCTAATCCGAAAGCTTTTCCCCATCTCCCATCTAAAAACATATCACCTTCCAAATCCACTTTTCTTCCATCACCCTTCAAGGTGTGTGCCAATGTTAATCTTGCCATCCTTTCCATCTATCCATCACCAAACCTGTCAAACTCCTATCCATTATCCAACATCCATCCCCCATTCTCCTCTTTTAATTCAAAGCTTTGCATAAGGCCTTAGCTTCTACTATCATGCCAACATTTATAAGTCTTATTCCCATTCCCATGGTCTATTAGAGCACATATTCAAGGGATATAAGTCATGAAACTTGATGCTTAAATCCTTCCTCCATCCCCCTATCATGCAAATATTATCTTTCATTTTTCTCTTATCATTCATGGTCATTATCCTCATTTTCACCTTTGATCTTGACAAGGTTAAGGATCTTCTTGAACATCATGCATCTTATTCTATTCACTTCATCCAAATCTTCCATACCATATCCTCCATCATGCATCTTCTCTTATATTGTGGGACATCTTGTTTCTTCAATTGGTCATCCCATTCCATCTTAAATGTCCTTGCAAAAATCCAAAAAAAATCAGAAACATCAAAATCCCAAAACATCAAAATCCAAAAAAAAAAATCAACATCAAAATCCAAAAAATCAAAAAATCAAAAAAATCAAAATCAAAATATTTCCCGAAATCCAAAACAAAAACAATAAATTGTATGCTTTCATCAATAAAATGGTCGTGTCTCACCCTAGACTGGGGGCAAAATATTGAATTCACTAGGGGTAATCAACTTTTTAAACTTTTTGGCAAACAAACAAGCAACATGCGTCAAGTATCAGATCAACAATCAAATATCCAATCAAGCCTGGTCAAAATAGCTTTGAGACATGTCACACATTGAAACTAAAACAAACTGGATGATCTTAATCTGAATACAATGAATGGAACACTTAAAGCATAAGTTAAATTGTTTTTTTTTAAATTTGATAACATCATATCTCTGGAGTGGCTCAATGATGTACTGAACTAGAGTCACAAGGAAGGAATATGATTTTTCTTTGATTGTTGTCTGTAAGCTAATCACTAGTATTGTGCAAGTTTGTCAAAGAAACATAGTGACATTTCAGGATTTGCATAAGAAGTTGGTTAACTCTTGTCTATTTATGCAAGCAATACTCAGGTCATCTTGGTTCAATTATACCTCGATGCTTGTTTTAACTTGCTATATCAAACATCATGGAAGCAATACTCGGGTCATCAATTGTGTGAATATCCCCTTTGATGCTTGTACTCACTTCCAACATATTATAAGCTCAATGATGAAACATAAAGCATAAAGCAGCTCACAAAATGACAACTTTGCATTTTAGTTTGCATATTAGATAGATTGCATCCATCTTAGTTTATGCATGAGCATTATCATATCCAATCATTTCTTCCAATCTCATCTAATCAATCAATTCAATCTAGCACAAATAATTTAATCATACCTTACTTGCAAGACTTGATCATTATCATCATCACCGAGATGTATCCTTCCCTATCCTTGTGTTGTTCTGGGATGTATCCTTCCCTTATCAACAACACTCTCATCATCATCATCATCGTCATCATCATCATTGGGATGTATCCTTCCCTATCCTTGTGTTGTTTCGAGATGAATCCTTCCCTCATCAACAACACTATCATCATCATCATCAATCCATATTGGCTTGTAGTTTGACTGGGGAAACATCATACTTATTTTTGAATCCATTTGTGCTTTCTTTCTTCTCATTCTCTCTTACCAATCTCCTATTGCTTATCATCCTCTCTTGTCCATCATTTGCATCATTTTCCTCATCTCGCCTTTCATCTAATTGATCCATCATCCCAATCCAATCATTTAATCATTCAACCAATCAATCATCTTCATCAAATTCTTGTATCAATCCTCTTCTATCAAATCAATCAAATCCAATCAATCAAATCACTCTTACTATTTGTTTTTCATCAATCATAAAAGAAAATTTATCAATCTTATTATTTGTTTTTCATCAATCATGAAAGCAAATTTATCAATCTTACTATTTGTTTTTCATGAATCATGAAAACAAATTTATCAATCTATCCTATCATTCTTATCAGTCATAATAAATCAATCATCACAAATTCACTATCACATGATGAATCGATCGAAAAACATCATCATCATCATCATTTCATATCAATCTTTCAATAGTGGTTTTTATCAAATCATCTTTATTAGCCGATGAATTGGATAGAAAATTAGTAAAAATTTCCAAAAATCATCTTTATCCAATTCATCACCTGAGGGGGCATACATATTCATCAGTCAATTTTCAAAATCTGAGGCAATTTTTTTAAATTCTTTGAAGCAATGCGTAAAACACATCACTTCAAAGAGGGGAAAAATGTACACATCTAAAAATGGTCACATCATATTAGCCTGGTAAATTAATTAAATACGCATTATTTAATTAATATTCTTGATTCAACTACATTTAAATAAATTTAAAAATTTATTTATAAATGTTCACCTTTTCTATAAATTATTCACTATTATCATTTTCTCATGTCTTCTTAATTAATTAAATAAATACCATTATTTATTTTAATTAATTATCACATTACTTTATTATATACAGTAAATACATTTCTTCAAATATCAAAACCCATAACCATACACTTAATTAAATATTTCATATTTAATTAAGAAAGCTTCTAAAATATTCTCCAAACATATAATTAAATATTTATATTTAATTGGAAGCTTCCATTTGCACATGTCACAAGAAATTAAATAAAATTATTATTTGATTGAGCAATTATCTTCAACAAACAAAACTACTTCATGACAAATGGCAATTTGTCTCCATTTTTGAATGAGGAGGTTTTGTGGGTTGAAAACACAATCCATCTTTTTCTCTCCAGCAGCTATATTCTCTCCAAACTCTCCATCTCTCACCATCCATTCTTCCAAGCTAAATCTCAACCATTAAAGCTTGCCAACAAAGCTTTTTCCTTTTGAAAATTTATAATTACAGCCTCCTTGTTCTTCCAAAATATAGATTTTAGTTGCATAGTAAGAGCATTATAGTGAAATATCTCCAACAATCAAGCATCTTAGTTGCACAGTAATCTAGTTTCAATTCATAGCTTAATCATGTTCATTAGCTGAACAATAAGTTCTATCATCTTACAATCATTTAGCATAGGAGTCTATATTTCTTAGCTTGCATAATACTCATTCTTGGAGTGGTCATTCTACTAAGCTGCTGCTTAAACAAAGTTGAGAGAAAATAATTTATGTAGAAACACTGAAGATAGAGGACAATGGAATGACTTTGGAGAATCTTCATTATTTAGTTTGGTTTACTTAATTAGTTTCCTTCAATATAATGTTTCATTGGTGTGTTGCTTGTTTTTATTACTGACACATATATATCTAACAACACAGTTGCTAATATCTCCCCTGTTGAATCTAAAAGCCCTTCCCGATTAACCCACCTTGGTACTGCTGAAAACCCCAAAACTAAAAAGGCTGCCAAAAAACTTAAGGGTGGGGCAGGTAATGTGCATACTAATGTTGCTACCAGCCTTTGTGAACTCAATTCCACCCTGGCTAAGTCTTCTTACAGAGCCACCGCTATAAAAAAATGCAAGGATGGTAAAAAAGGTGCGTTGGAGCTGATGGTTAAATAGGGTAACGGGAAGAATGTAATAGTGAAAGATTCTAAAGGTGATACAGTCGTGGGGAACACGGTCATGACTGGAGGGGAGACTACAATAAGAAGATCTGGGAGATTGGTGAAAAATAACAAAAAAAAATAGATTATTGAGGACTCGGAGGAGGAGCAGACTGACAGCAAGGATTATAAGGAAGAGGAGACCGAGGAGGAAGAGGATGATAATGTGGAAGGGCCCCATTGAACCCCATACAACAGAAAGATACCGAAAGAGAATTTGGCTTATCACTCTTTGCACCCCCTAGTTGCTGAGCCTGATGAGGTCCCGAGAACCACAAATGATGGGGAGGAGCTTCGTGCTTTGGAAAAGAAGATGGACATGCTCGATAAAAGATTTAGAGGGTTGACCCGCTTCACAATGAAGCTGGGTCATTTCGTTACTAGTACCCTGTCCACTGTAATCAAGGAGGAGCTGGAGGGCAACAATGCCCAGGAGAATCAAGATTGGGTCAATGATGACCCTGTGGACCTTCTGTTCAAAACTGGGACCATGCTAGTTAGTTGTTGCCTGTGCTGGTGTTTTGTGCCTCTGCTTCCTAATCGTGGTCTTTGTGTTGTTAATGTGTTGTCTTTGTTTTGTTTGACTTACTGTTAGTTTTTTTGGACTTGTTCTTTTTTGGCCCTTGTGGCTCATTGTGAAGGGTACAACACCCTGTAAATGCTACTTACTTTTTCAAAAACATGTAGGGTTTTGATACATGAATGAGTGAATTATCTTCAATCTTCCTCCAAATAACTTTAGATCTACAACTTGTACACATGAAAAGAGGGGAAGGGTTGTGCCATATAGGGGCTTTCCTCAATCAAACCCAATGTTGGTATTTCTACCTCCACAATAGCAAAGTTGATGATAAAGAGAGTGTATCCTTTTGAGGGATACAGACTAAATAATAAACAAGAAGTGAATTGAATTTTTTTTGCAACTCACCACATAGATCTGATCTCCTTGATGGATCGAAGTCATGCTCATCACCTTCAAGGATTGATTGCAACTTGACTTGATTTGAATTGATGACCTAAAAGTGTTAGTACTCAAAAACAAAATGCATATGAAAACATGAGAAAACTCATCTAAAACTTGACAAGATGCTTCAATGAAGAAATGTTGCAATAATTCTGTAATTTTTTCTCTTAGCTACTTTTAGGACACTTGATTTTCTCAATTTAATTCTCAATGTATTTTTCTACATTTAAAATTGTGAAAATACTATGTATTTATATGCAATTCTTCTAATTTCCAAAAATTAAATCTCGATAGCTAAAAATCAGAATTTTAATTTCAAATAGTAAATTACCAACATAACATAATTAAATTTAGGGAAAACTTTAAGAGATCTAGGGCACAGTGCACTCTAGACTAGATCCCTTCTTTTTTGGGATCCAAAGTGTCAAAGATAAAATATTAAATGCATACTTTAATCCTTCACATTTGATTTTCCATTAAATGTTTAAAATGGGTCATGAAATGCATAATTAGATCCAAGCACATAGAAGAAAGCAAAACCTACTATGAAATTGTCAAGGGAGACAATTTATGATGCTACAACACTAAGAATAAATATATTAGTGTGGATTTATATCATATATAAAGGGGTGTGCTAGGTTTAACTCAAAAGCCATCTACTATATTTAATAAAAATATGTTCATCTATCAATGTAACACTTAATATACCTAAAGTTCCTTATAGATTTGTAAGAGCATTGAAGGATAAAATTTCATGCTTAAAGGTTCATCCTATGCAATTATTTGAATCATGCAATAATATAAGAGATCCAAAAATTTAGTGCACTTAGTACTTCATATAATAAAGATGTATCACAATAGAAATTGTTATACATAGACAATGAGACTTAAATAATGCTTGGTATTGCATGGATAAGAGCTTCTATTTTCTTTTTAAATACTAATTGGTGATAAATAGCACAAGAATACCTAATATTTACATAAAACATACATGGAGAGAGATGTAGACTTAGATGCTAAATAAAGTAAATTTGCAAACTAAATCTTACATAATACTATGCAAAACAAAAGAAAATAGGTATATGCAAAACATTGTACTTAAAGTCACTCTTTTTATAAAAAAAATTAGGCATTGGCATCATTTTGATAAGCATTGTGTAGGGAGTTATTCCCTTTGTAGGTTAGCAAATTTTTAGGTATCTATGCAATCCAATTCAAAATTAGATAGGTCGCATCAAGTGTTATAGCTATGTAGTACTTTTATAAATAGGTCAAAATTAGATATGTACTTTAATTCCTTGTTAAGGTTGTCTATATAAATTATATTTTTAAAAGAATATTATTGTTAAATAAGAAAACAAAATTTACTAGAGATATATATAAAGATAATACTCTAGAACATTTAGAAATCTCTTAAAAATCATATTTTGTGTGATAGTATTTTTAAAACAAGAGGTGCATTACATCTACTTCCTACCATTGATTATTGTATACATTTAGTGGAGATAAAAATTATGAAATAGTATTTATTTTTGTCATAAAAAATAGAGTTGCTAGAATATGTCCAATCGTGTACTTAAATAGCTCCAAATCAAAGTCATGACAATTTTTTAGATAATATGCTTGAACACATTATATTTGGTTCATACTGGTGATCTAATAGTTGAAATTGTAGTTGGAGTGAAGGTTAGTGGCTATTAGATTGCATAAATAATGTATTGTAATAATTAAGATTCATTAATCATAGATACCTTACATTCTTTCTAGTCATTTATCACATTGAAATAATAATGTGATATTAGATGAGAGCACAATACTTCTATAAGTGTAAATACATTTTTGATATTAATGATAGTACACTATTTCTAAAAGTGTGAATCAATTTTTGTAAACATAAAATTAAGCATATTTAGTGTAAGTCTTTTTTTCTCTCTAAAAAACAATAATTTAAAATCCAATGATGCAATTTATAAAAGAGACTCTTATTGAAGGCATGATTAATTTTGATACTAAATTACCTTGCCACCTCACAATATTTAAAAAAAAACTATTATGATGGCTATAATAGTGTTTAATGTCATTAAAAACAACAACAAAACTTTGTTAGAGTTGAAATTTGAGCCTTGAGTTAATGTTTGAATAAGACTTACATTATTGATATTGTTTTAATTTTATCACAAGAATTTAATGCATTGAATATATATATATATATATATATATATATATATATATATATATATAAAGACACTCTCATTTTCATATTTACAAAATTTAATATAATATGAACATTTTACAATACTTTCCTAAAATCGAGCTTAAAAAACACACCATACAAACAAAATCAAAACTATCTTCTTGTATTGCCATAAAAAACTACATAAACATAACACAAGTACCTTAAGGTCCTATATGGCCACATATATAATTGGTTGCATATATCACAACCTTAGCTGTAACGAGGAGTTATTTCAGCCATATATACATATATCCTCGACATACAAAGAACCAATAATGGATATGTCTAGCCAAACAATTATAAACAAAGAAATACCCAAGGATTTGTTTTTAGTCAAGTACTTCAAAAAACAAATACTATCTTTTCACGATTGTCTTATTTAGTGCTATAGAAATATATAGAGAGGAAATTTGCAAACCCTATAATGACTCTTAAAATGACTTTTGCAAAGCCTTCCTAATCGGCTAAGCTATCTACAACTCACACTTTTCCCTTTCCATGCCATATTCAAGCAATCGTTGTCTCAATAATATTCATGTCTTTTAAATGTTGGCCCACAAACTTTTCATCACCTAGTCACCTCATATTCACACATTTGCAAGATAGACATCTAAATTTGGTTAGATTTTTTCTACACAACCAATTACTTCTATTCTTAGATATAAAAAATAAAACTATACAATTATGACATTTTAAGACATTAATTATATCTTGATAAATGTTATATTTTAAAAGAAGAAGAATCGTATAATACACATTTTCATGTTACGTATGCAAATTAAATGGAACATTTAAATCATCATCAACATTTTCAATGCCTTTATATAAATGTTAGGTGTGATTGTAATTGTTGCACACACCTTTCTATTAGGTGATGCCTTATTTTAGGCTAGGCGCTAGGTATTATGCTCTCTCAAATGCTACTTCCACACCCATCATTATTTGTTCACGCTTGCCAAAAATAATTTTGATAGGGCTTTGCAAGGGTAAGAGAGCTATTTTGGCCTCCACAATATGTCCCTATTCTTGAATAATCTGGGACCCTCATATTTAATTCTCTCGAGTTTCTATTTTCTATCATGATAGAAAAGTTTATTAGTGTTTCACCCACTTTTGTGGTCCAAGTTTTAAATTAAAGTAAAAGTCTCATGATGTCAAGATGTTTGAGTGTCTAGTTGGTTGAGAGGGAGGCTAGGTTTATGAGAAAATAAAAAATTAAGTTGAAATTTTACCTTAGGTAGAGTTTGGAGGCTTTGGTGTAATTATGGAGTTCTACTATGTGGTTGTATGAAAATCCCTACAAATATACATGCTAAGGGAAAAGATAAAATGTATTGTAGCCTTGAAATCTAATATAGAATTGTAAGAAAAGTCTAAAACCTCAATTACATGAAAACCTCAAAATCTTGACTATAGACATTTCTCCAAATCTTGAGTATAGATGGACCTAAAAAGCGTTATTGCAAACAAATATAAAAACTTATACTATAGATGAACCTCAAAACCTTGGTTGTAAATAAACCTCAATACCCTAACTACAACAATGGGACTAAGTCAAAATTTTGATTATCCCATGCGATTGTGTGACTATGCCAAAACTTTGGTTCTTTCTTGTAAATGTATGACTACCTCAAAACTTTGATTCTTGAAAAAAAAAAAATATTGCAACAATAAAAAATTCCACATTACCCCATGAGAGAGCAATATGCAAAAAATTATTTAGAATCCACCATAAAAAATAATAGACAAACATACCATCAACATAACATAAAATATATCCTAGAAAACCCTCCATGAGGGAAAAAACAAACCTTCAAAAGTATCCACATTCCATGTAGTATTTAACAGTGAAACATTGCTATACATTTACAGAGTCTCCATGAATATTTTTTAAACATCAAGGTCTTGCAATACATCATCCATGTCCAAGCATAATGGCTAACCATACAACTGATCATCTCATTACATGCTTCACATATGCACTCTACAAGAGAGCTCAATACAAATGACAACCAATATGTACTGCTAAAGATGTGATTTCTTTTATAGATTGAATCTCATACAAAACCACCAAGTGGTATTGGATAAACCATGTATCTCAAAACCATGAGAGCATAAAACCATTAACCCCAACATTTACTTTTTAATACTAATTTTTTTACAATATTAAATATTTTTTAATGTGCAACCTATGTATAAAATATCTAGCCAATGTTATAATATAACTTTACATGTGGACCCAAATAGATATTTATTATGACTTAACACATCTCCTAAGATGTACCACACATAAATATTTATTTAAATAATTAATTAATTTTTTTTTGTGTAAGGTGTATAAAACTCTTTTCTTAGCATTCTCACTTGTTATATGCATTGCATAAAGTTCAATTGATGAAATTAATCATCATAGTCATCCATGAAATCACATGGATCTCTAGCACAAACTCTTACTCCATCAAGTTACCTACAATAACATCCAACTTGACCACCATATCAAGTAAGAACTCCTCTCATCCTCCAACATTCCACCTATGAAAGAAAAGGAACAAGCCATGGTAAAGATGCACCAATCCAAAGAATACAAGCATCAAATTTTAGTGATAGAAAAGGCTCCAAGTTGATATCAAGGAAATTAACCAACATGACTAATATCAAACATCAATAAAACTCATTCCAAAAACATAACCAACCTATAAACCATGATCACAAGCTCCTTATATAAAACCCATCAATGAAGGACAAACATATCCAAGAACTCCCATTGCATGTATAGTGTCGAATCTAAAAGTAGATCAAGGTATACCAAGCCTATCAATCAACACTCATACCAAGGTGTGGTTAATAACTAAAATCATGTTGTAAAAAATAAAAAATCACTATGATCCACACATGCAACAAAAAAATTGTAGTCTCCCTCAAAACTATTGTCTATACCTCTAATAATGCATACCTCCAAAGGTATCAAACATTAATAAAACACATTCCAAAAACATAACCAACCCATAAACCATGATAAAATCTCCCTATATAAAACTTGTCAATGAAGAACATACATATCCAAGAACTCCCATAACCACATGGATAACATAAAATTTGAAAATAGATAAAGGTATACCAATCCTATCAACCAACACTCATACCAAGGTGTGTCTAATAATAAAAATGATGTAATAACAAAAAAAAACATGATCCACACATACAACAAAAAAATGTTTTATCCTCCCTAAGAAATAGTGTCCATACCTCTCCAAATTTCTTTACTAATAAACAAAAAGAGAGTTCAAGAGGCCCCCCATGTTGTTACTGAAAAATAATGAAGTGGGATAACAATACAAGACTACAAACATAGTGATCACAATGGATCCACAAAAATCTTAATTCCAATGTTAATGAACCTCTAGAAAGAAACACAAGACCAAAGAGAAAAAATTTAAATAATATCACATATCATTTCCTTCTACCAACACATCAAGGTGATAAGTTATGTCAAGTAGACCTTCACAAAATACCAAGTGAAAAGCATTAACAACACTTGATCGCTCAATATAATAGATTAAAAAATATGTGTATCTCATATAACCAACATAGATGTAAGCCTCTCTAAATGCAACAAAGATCAAACTCAAATCCATTCCCAAAGTTAGGAATAATCCAAATAACATCTACTAACATCATTATAACTTCCATCATAAATTAAACTCATATGAAAACGGAGATAACCATGCTAGAAACTCCTCAAATGAACCCTCCAAACTTAACAAACATAGTTCAAGATCCATATACATGAGAAGACAAAGCATAAACATAATGCATATAAAAATAAAGTGGGAAATACCTATTAGATGGTTATCTAATAAGTAGACCAAGAGGGAGGGTGATGAACTTTATCCTCTAAGATACACCAAGCCAACATGATTCTCTCTAAGAACAATCTCCTCTATAGGTCCATCATGAACTCACATTCATATACAGATGAAGGCTTATCAATCTTCCTACTAAAACCTCATCAAAGAGTAACCATCTCAACAAAAGTACCTAATACACAAGAAAACTATAACCTCATCCAAGTCTCCAAGTATCCATGAGTGCCTCTAACCAATCATTATATGATAAAATATAAATGAAACACCTCTCCAATAAAATGATCAATATACTAAATACTAAGAGAATTATCCAAACCATGGTCAAAGCTCCCACTACACATTTGTAGAATCTGGGAACTCATGATGATATCATGATCTAAAAATATATATTTGAAATTTATGTGTTAGAAAATACACTTTCTTTATGGCATTCAAGGTGGTTGGTTAGGCGGCTAAAGGAAATCCAGGTGATGCGGGTTATGGCTGCATTCTCAGGGATCATGATGGGAATTTAAAATTTGTTATACATGGAAGCATTGGCATAGGCACCAACAATGTTGCGGAGATGACTTCTTTGGAAAGAGGGATTGATGCAATTGACATAGAAAGTAACTCACAGATTGTCATCAACGCAGTCAAGCAGGGGAGTGCTACTAACTGGAGATTAAATCGACTATTGAAGAATGTAATAGAGAACTTTGAGCGTATCCCCAATTACACACTAGCACATGTTTTCAGGGAATCCAATCGGGCTACGGATCACTTGGCGAACATGGGTGTACATGCGAAGGTCAGAGAGGAATTTTTGGACCAGACCTGTTTACCACCGGATTTATTGAGGGTACTCAAGGATGATACCCCTACATTTGTTCACACCGACCGGGCGGGAATCAGATGAAAGCATAAATATCTTTGTGCTCTTACTTTGGCCTAAAAATCTTTGGCAAAAGGCTGGGATGGGTTGGACACTGTTGGATATGGCTACTGGATGCGTGTACCATGTTGGATCTGCCTATACTCAATTGCATAGAATTGGTACAGTCGTCTGCAAAATAGAATGGTGGATATACAGTGCGAGCAATAAGACAAGGGTATCGAACTGGTTGGGCTCTAGCTTGGACCTTCATTGCATCAGGAAAATTGGCCAGGTTCGCCATAGTTTGTAAGAACTCAAGTATGCTCTTCAATGTAATGGGAGTTGTCTCCTTTTGACAGTACTTATCTAAAATTAAAAAAAAGGTGTTTGGTTAGTTGTTCTAGTTGGAAACCATTTGGTGGTGCCACCTATGGTGTTGGAAAAAAGGTGTCAGGTTGGAGGGGTGCTATCTAGGTAGTGGTGGGGTAGTTCTTGGGTGTATCACTAGTGGTATAGTCCCACCACAACATTGGGGTTTTAGCGCCCATGGGATGGTCAAGAGTTGGACCCTCATTGACACTTAAATTTAATTTTATTTATGATTTTTAATATTAAAATCCCTATAAACCTAGAAGTTGACCAAATAAAATATTTTTCTAGTGAATCATATCATGACACCTCACTATAAAATATTCCTTGAAAGATGTTGATTCTACCATTGTACAACTATATAAATGTCATAAAACTAAATGAAATAGTCCTTACCAAGATTCCTTTGAGGCCTTTAGAAATATGGATTTTTTTTACTACAAACATAATCATATAATTGTATATGGATCTATAAATTTTCTAGCCGTATAGACTTAATGATGAGGCCCTCTTTTTTTCAAGAGGTATTAATCAAAATAGAAACACTTCTTGCCAAATATTCATCAAAACACATATTTTCCACCATGGATTTAACTATGGAAAAAAAAATACTTATACCAAGGGTTATAACCAATGAGATTTTATCCCACACTTTGACAACTAGGCTCTAATACCACTTGAAAGAAGAAAAAAAAAGAGATTTTAAAAACATTTCCACATAATCTTATGAGAAAAATATGTAAACAAGTATTTACAATCCACCATACAAAATAATAGACAAACATGGCATTAAGGTGAAACAATATATACCCTAGGAAAATCCTCCATGAGAGAAAACTTAGCCTTCAAAATAGTCCACACTCAATATATTATTTAGCAATGAAATATTACCACACTTACATAGTCTCCATCAATAATTATTAAAAATCAGTCTCCTCCACTATTTCCTCCATATTTCCAAGCATAATGGATAGCCATACAACCATACATCCCATGTGACATGCTTCACATATGCACTCTATAAGACAACTCAATATAAATGACAACCAACATCTACCACTAAAAATGTGCTTGATTTTTTAGATTCAATCTCAACAAAACTACGAAGTGGTATTGGCTAAACCATGTGTTTGAAAATCATGAAATCATAAAACCATTGAACCCAACATTTAATTTTTTATACTAAGTTTCCCAATACTGAATATTTTTCCAATGTACTATCCACCTATAAATATCTAACCAATGTTACAATGCCACTTTACATGTGGACCCAAATAAATATTTAATGTTGATAAACATATCTCGAAAGATGCACCACAAGTAAATATTTAGTTTACATAATTAAAATATTTATTTTCTTGTACAATGTGTACAACATCTTTTTTCCTAACAATTACCCATACAATTGTGCAATTACACAAAAATTCTAGTTCTCTCTTGTAACTACACATCTACATGAAAACTATAATTTTCCCATGCAACTGTATGAATATGCAAAAAGCTAGATTTTCCCTTGTAAATACAAGACTCCATAAAAATTTCATTCTCCCTTGCAACTGTATAACTGTCAAGATTTTGATTCTCCCATGCAACTATGTGATTTCACCAAAAATATGGTTTTGCATAGCAATTAAAAAACTATGTCAAAACTATAATTCTCCCTTGTGAATGCATGACTATACCAAAACTTTAATTCTCCCTTGAAATCATTCAATGACTCCAAAATTCTTATTATCCCATGTGGGTTGCAAATTAACTTTGAGACTACATGCAAACCTCAATGAAAACCCCACCACCCAAATAAAGAGTTTTTCTCCTATTAAGGTGAGATTTAATTAGATTTTATGGGTTATGGAAAATATTTTAGATTTAGAGGTGCATACTATTTTGGTTTTTTCTTATAAGAAAATAATACTTATTGTATGACCTTAAAAATTCAATTGCAAATCTATGTGATAATCATTAAAATTCAAGACTCACAATCAAATGATCACACTAATGAAGCAATTTGATATAAAATCAAACAAATAATCAATACCTTAAACTTGCGAGACCTTCAAGTTGAGCTCCATTATTCTCCTCTTTTCACCTTGGATAATGGTGTTGAAATATTTGCTCTCAGATTTGTAATAAGCACAATAGTAATAAAGTACTATTGCAATTTGAGCATAAGTTTTTTTGCATGATCTAAGATATAAATGAAGGATAGGAAGGCTTGATTTATAGATTTTTGGTGACAATGATCAACTGTTGAGATTAGAGGAAAGACTAAAAAAGATCAATGGTGGAGAATTGATGAGAGGATTTGATTGATTGTTAACTAACTGCATGATTTCATATAATTGATCGCATGATTTAGTTAAGAGAATTGATTGAAGTGTTAACTAAGACTAACAAGTTGTGTTGATAGGATTGATTGCTTGGTTAGCTAATTTGACAAGTCAGTGAACTCAAAGTTAGTGGGAGTGGAACAAAATTGATGGATTAGTGGATTGATTAGATTGATTAGTAGATTAAGAGTAAGTCCCAGTCAAGAGGTAAGGTGGAAATGCATGAAAAATGATAATTAATTAAATTAATTAATTATCAATGGAATATGAATAATGGATTAAATAAAAAAAATAAAAAAATTATTTATTTTCGAGAATGGATAATGTTGAGAAATTGGTGGATAAATTAAATAATTAAAATAATTACTTAATTTAGGAAATGGATAATTAATTAAATAATAATAATTTATTTAATTAATTTAAGAAGAATAGGAAAAATTGGTGAGTTAAATAAATAAATACAAAATAATTAATCAAGGAAGAATATTAATGTGAATTAATTAAATTAAATTAAATTATTTTTTATTTTAATACTGGAATACAAAATTAATAATAATTAAATAATTAAAAAAATATTTAATTATGAGAGATGATATGACACTAATTAAATAATAAAATTATTTAATTAAAGTTGGGAGAATAATTAGTGTGATTTAGTGTCAGGAAATGTTAGTCAAATTTTAAGTGTCTACATTTTGCTCCTCTTTGACACACTGCATTTTTATAGTGTTGTTTCAAAGACAATGATGACATGCCCCATTCTATCTTGGTGAATAAAATGGATTTGGTATGCCCCCTTGGGAATTTGGTTGAAAATCTTATTAAAAATATTTTTTTCAAAAGTCACAAAAATTTATTAAATGGATGAGTTTAATGGGAAATGATGAAAAATGGTGAAATTAATAAAATAATGTTAAGCTATGTGATGGGGGGCAATGAAAATGATAAAAATGGGTAGGAGAAATGGAGGGAATGGTAAAATAGAAAAAATAGGGTTAGGTGTGGGGGATAAAAGGTGGGCGGGGTTCACTTTTTCCTCATTTGCACTCCTTGCATTTTGAAAATTTGGAGCTCTAGTTTTGTTGGAGAGGAAATATGGTTCGGGTGCCTGAGGGTGATCATCACGTGGAACGAGTGCAGTCATTTGGACAGAGGGATGGTGCACCAAACAAAGGTAGGTTTTTCATACTTTCCTTGTCAATTGCATGATTTTATTGATGGGTTGCACAAGGGTTAGCTAGGGTTTTAGGGTAGGGTTTTGGAAATTTGTGCAAACCCTAAGGGGTGCAATTGTTGGCTATATGCATGTATTTGCTAAGGGAATTGTGCAATTATTTTAGAGTGTAGCAACTGATTTAGATCTTAGCAATTTCCAGATGAAGATTAGGTCATAAATGCTTAGCATTTAGGTGAAAATGTGGATGAAAATATCATAACTAATGAAATTTAAGACACATTTGAGTATGAAAATGATGCAATTGAGCATAAAAAGGCACATTTGATGAGTTGTATGATGCATTTGTCTATGAAATAGGTGCATTTTCTTGCTTAAAGGGGGTGAATGCCCACTAAAAGGGTACAAATGCTCAATATATGGGTGCAAATGCATATGGAAGGTCACAAATGATTTTGGGTAGGTGTGGTTGACCATAAAATGCATAAATAACCATAAGGATGGCACAATTACCTACTAGATGGGAGAAAATACACACTAGAGGAGCGCAAGTGCCTCCTTCATAGGTGCAATTTCTTGTGGGTGTGATTATAATCATAGTAAGAGCTAAATACACCAGATCCAATAGATTCTAATCAATATTTAACTAACTAAGCTATAATCCCAATGAAATACTTGAAAACCATTAAATGAGGAAGCCATTAAACACAAACAATAAGAAATGAATAATGAAAACCTATTTAAATGCTTCAAACCTCATCCCATTGGGGAAAAACATAGTAAGAGCTAAATACACAAGATCCAATAGATTCTAAGCAGTATTTAACTAACTAAGCTATAATCCCAATGAAATACTTGGAAACCATTAAATGAGGAAGCCATTAAACACAAACAACAAGAAATGAATAATGAAAACCTATTTAAATGCTTCAAACCTCATCCCATTGGGTGATTGGTGCCATATTGATATGGAATGATGACCCTTTCCCAATCCCTTGGATAAAACAAGCTCGAAGATAGATTCTATTAATGAAAATAAGCTAAAATGGATAAAATATTGAACTACAATGGATGGAAAATTATCAAATGAATGCTAATGGAGGAAAGTGTGGATGCATTTAAAAAAAAAAACTTTGCTCAAATGATTTTGGATCCCTTTCTCTCCAAAATGTGAGGTATTTATAGGAGAAAATGGTGAATCAATGGCTAAGATTGATTTTATCAATCAATGGTTGAGATGCAATATGAGGTGAAGGAATGAATCAAGGATTCTCATCAATGGATGAGAATGCAAGATCACTTGGATCAAAGAGTCAATCAATGACTCAAAATGATTCAAATAAACACACTTTCAAAGTTGTTAGAAAGTATGTTACAAAGTTTGTTAGAAAATAATATTCCCTTTTTTAGCTCAAGTGGAAGAATATTCCAAGGGAATATTCCCATGCAAGTGGGAGGGTGAGGGAAAATAGGAATTATATAATTAAAACAGAGTTTTAGTTATGCAAGTTGAGTGAAATTAGGATGCCCATTAAATAATTAATTAATTTAATGAAAGGGGATGCAAATGACATTTAATTCAATAATTCAAGATTATTTAATTAAATGAGAGGACATAAGGGGTTTAATTTGCATTATTTAATTAAACATGATGAAAGCTAGTGTGAAAGGGTGAATTAGCTAAATAATAGTGATCATTTGATTAATAGGAGAAATTGTTGCCTTTAATTAAACAAATAGATCATTCAATTAAACAATAAAAAAGAAGGTGAATTTAGGATGAAACGGTGTTAGTAATCAAATTCAAGTGTGCAATATCAGTCAAGACAATTTTAAGTGTCTACAATGGGTAGTGTGAAATAGAGTGTAATGAGGGTACATATATTAAATGGGTTAGTTAAGTGGATAGGTATGTTGATAGGGAGGGTAAAATCAATGGGGATAGGTAGGTTGAATAAGTACCAAATGAATAGGGTAAATAGGTATGAATAGTTAGATTGAAATTGAAATGGGAAGGGTAAAAGCTATATGTATATGGGTTGGTCAAAGGGTCAATGGATAGGTAAATGGTTAGGATTGGATGGGGAAAAGGTTAGTGAACATGATGTCTATGTGTATGAACATGGCTCATGGAAAGGATGGATTATTAAATGGAAATTAGGTGAAATTGAATTAAAAAGGCATATTTGTGTATGTGTGGTTTGTTAGATGGTTAAGGATCAATGAAGGGAAAAATAGGGTTTTATGTGGTATGATGTGTATAGTGGTGTGTAGGGTGGGGATAAATATAATTGATACGACTTAGAATAACCTATTTGTCTTGCTATGTGTAGGGTGTGCGAGAATCTTTATTATCATGAGAGCGACATCCAAATACACTTAGATTGAGATGACACATTACTAAGGATGAGTGAGAAGTATTAGGAGTTGATGGTCTCTATTATGTTACTTTTATACTAGAGATCTGAGTCCACCGAGTGATGATGATGACATTGGCTGAGAGGTAGTATAGCGAGTGTAGCTCATTTTTAATATCAACGAGGGAGGCAAAAATCACCCTTGAGGATGTGGTGTATTATACAAATCCCAATCTATGGGGAGTGGGTTGTGTATGATATGGATGGAAGGGAGATGGCACTCAATCGAGTGTTCATGATAAATGACCTCAATATAAAGGACTATAAGATCAGTTTGAGATATATGGAGACTCATTTTGACACTCTACCTATTTTATTAGTGGTAGTTATTAGCATTGTATTGGAAATACATCATGAGTGATAGAGGTAGTCATTTTCTTAATACTATTTTAGAAATATTTCTTTCATTTTTTAGGGAGAAAACTCACACCTAACATTAGCTACCACCTCCAAATGAATGATCAAACTAAGATTGTAAGAAAATGTGTGGAAGACAATTTGAGAAATTATGTTGATGGTCATGAAAATTCTTGGATAAAATGGATCCTTCTATGGGGAGAAATATCAAAACACTACTTATCACATGTATATTGGGATGACACCCTTCATGGATTATGAATATGAGGCCTGAAGTTTTTTTGACCTTATATTATTTGATAGGGGGTCTTGAGAGCGAGTGATTTGATCTATATAGGCTAGGAAATTTTCAAGTCACTTAAGAAAAATCTCCAATAGGCATAGAATAAAAAATGTATGTTGATTCCCATATGATAAAACAAACATTTGAATTTGGAGATATGGTGTTTATGTAACTATAACCTGACAAGAAATCCCCCTTAAAGGAAAGTGTATCTTAAAAAATCAAACCTAATTTTTATAAGGCTTAAAAAGTTTTGACATGGATTGGTTGAGTTTCATATGAGTTAGTTTTTTATAAGAAATTAAGATTCATAATGTTTTCCATGTGTCTACCTCAAGAAGGAACTTTGAAAAATATAGTACCTTCAATAGAGTTTCCCCTATTAGATGAGGAAGATAAAATAATTTTGATTCCCAAAGTAATTATGGAGGTAAGAAAAATAAGGTAGAGAAGTAAAAGAATAACATAGTACTTAGTCATATGAAAGAACCTATATATAGAAGATGTAACATGGGAAGTGTTGGAAGCCTTGCAACATGAGCATGATGTACGGATGGTTGTTTTGGTTGTTCCTATGTTGTCTTTGATGTCAACATGGTGATAACTATATGCCAAGAAGTTTGCTTGGTTTACCAGAAGTTTTTTTCTTCTTGTAATAATCTTTTGTGATGGATCAGTGTGTTGGTATTTGAGTTTAAAATTCACTACAAGATTTGATGAGTCTAATTTCTTAACCATGTTTTCTTGAATCATTCAGATAACTATATCCTGGATCTTGAGATGTCTTTTGTTGTGAGAAAAAAGTTATCTCTGACAAAGTTTAACTATGAGACTCTACATTCTATTAAGGTGAACATTCTTATGATGCGGTTTTGTTGATAGTCTCTTTGCTGGTAGTATGATGGGAAATTAATGTGTTCTCAGATCCGGAGGGTGTTTTATTTGAGGATTATTTGTTGGTTTAGATAATTGCATTCTAGTCTTGGTTGACTCAGCAAATGCAATATATTATGAAGACTAGTTATGTTTTATGGATGATAATCGACTTGGTATAATGCACTATGTGGATAAAATGTTTAAATCTTATATGGTTCCAACGAAGAAGGTTTTGATTATTTTGTGTTCATCTAATTAGGCTGACCTAATTGATGAATAATATATACTTGTATATATATAAGATGAAATATAGAACATAGATGTACATGTGAGTGAGAAGGATAAGTGGAGGCAAACAGAGGAGAAGATCAAAGCTTAAATGATTTATTAGTTGTGATCAGTATAATTTTGTTGAGTTTCTATCACATGTGATGCAATACTTTTTATTTTGAGCTTCAGTGGAACTGAACCCTGCACATTGAAGGTGTATCCTATCAATTCAATCTTTTGGAAGTGAGCCATTATCATTGTATCTTGGCGGTTAGCCATCTTTTGTACTCAGGTAGTGAGCCTTTTAAGGATAGCGAGTCTTGGAAGTGAGCCTCATAATATTGTATATCTAGATATAGTATATTATGAGTTAACCCTCACTGTGGTTTTCCCCATTTTGGGTTTTCCACGTAAAAATCTTGGTGTTCATGTGTATGGTTGCATTGAATTATTTGTATGTTCTCTCTTCTTGATTCAATCAGAATTGTGACAATGTTTAAATGGATTTTATTATGGTTTTATGGAATATTGATTCACCCCCCTCTCAATATTCTAGATGTTCAACAATTGGTATCAGAGCTTGGTTCCTCAAAATAATCCTAATAGCTTGAGGAAGGTCCCAAAATTTGAGTATGATAAACTTTTTTCCTTCAAACGTAGTCTCTATCGAATATTCAGAAGAAATGGAAGTTTTGAAGGATGGGTTGATAAAAGAAAATGAGTACATTAGAAATATGCAAAGTAAAAGTATGGAATCATGTGATCTATCGGTTAAAGGAGAAGAAATCATCTCTAGCTTGCTGCAACAATTGGATGAGAAGAAAAGAACTGATGAATGTTGGGAGATTGAAATTCAAAAGAAGAAGAAACCTTGAGATTTGATCTGGAAAAGGCAAGAAATTTTGAAGACAAATTTAAGATAAGATTGGTGATGCTTGATCAATTGATTACCTCTCAAAGATGAATCTTTGTAGATAAATGAGGTGCATTTGATTTCTAGAGAAGCTATTAGAGATGTAACTAGTTTGTGTTCCTCTGGACTAGTTCCCAAATTAAAAGCTATGAATGAGAAATAAATAATTGAGGTTATAGGTGCAAGTTATAAAGGGAAAGAGATTTATTTGAGATCAATTGTTGATACAGTAATAAGGTATGCTGCTATGGTCATCAGTCACAAAGTTTGTATCCCTAACAATGACCTTACTATTTCTACTACCGCGGTGCATATTGTTGTTGAATGGTAATAAGAGGTATGGAATATGACTTGTGTGAATTACTTCGTATACATATTTTGAGGAATTTAAAGGAGATCAAGAAGAGTAAGAAGAATACATTTCGGTATGGAAATTTGGTTATTTGTCTATTCTTTTATTTTGAGAAAATTAATAGTAATAGGAAGGATAGAATGGTCAAATTCAGACCCTATTGCCTATCAAATCAAGAAATTCGTGATAAATATTGGTAGTTCAAATGTGCAAGAGACTTATCTTGCTACATTCTTTGGAACATTTTAGATGATGATGAACAAAAGGTTTAGGATTCTAGTAAGTGTTGTGGAAATATACTTCGGAAGCATAAATTTTCTTGTATCTACATATTTTTGTCACATGGAAGTAGTTAAATCAAGGTTAGTTTGGATATCTGAATTGGATTATGAAGTGTCAGAGGATGAAGTTGATAAATATGTTACAATTATTTTGGAAAGACCTAAGGATCTCAATGTAGAAGGTACCTCTGGTAGCATGACCAGAACATGGAAGAAAAGGAAGACTGTTGTTAAGAAAGAAGGTGCATAAGAAAGTGAGCTTGAACATGAGAATGAACGAATAAATGTTCAGAGAGCTTTGGAAGAATTGCAAAAGGTTATTCTGGATGCTAATTTTGATTCATCTATTTCTGTTATGGAGAATCTTCATGGTATGATTAATTCTTTGAAGGTATACATTTGTGGACTTGAAATGTCTGTTGGAATCAAGTTTGATGAAGGAAATTTGGAAGATATCAAAGGAAAATGTGCAAATGTACACGATCGAGTAATGAAGGAATTGGGGAGTGTACCTATTAGAGAAGCTATTAGAGATGTAACTAGTTCGTGTTCCTCTGAACCAGTTCCCAAACTGAAGACTATGGATGAGAAAGAGATAATTGAGGTTACCGATGTGAATTTTGAAGTGAAAGAGATTGATTTGAGATCAATTGTTGATTTGGTAATAAGGTATGTTGTTATGGTCATCGATCATAAATTTTGTATCCCTAGCAATGAACTTATAGTTTCTATGGCTGTTGTACATACTATTGTTGATATGGTTAAAAGAGGTATGGATTATGACTTGTGTGAATTACTTCGTATACATATTTTGAAAAAATTAAATGAAATCAAGAAGAGTAAGAAGAATGCATTCTGGTGTGGCAATTTGGTTGTCTATTTTTTTGTTTACTTGTTGAGAGAGTTATTAGTAATAGGAAGGATAGAATGGTCAGATTCAATGCCTATTTCCCAACAAATTACGAACTTCATGATAAATATTGGTAGTTTAGATGCACAAGAGACTACCCTTGCTGAATTCTTTGGAATATTTTAGATGGGGATGAATAGAAGGTCTAGGATTCCAGTAAGTGTTGTTGAAAGGTACTTCAGAAGCATAAATTTTCTTGTGTCTACAGATTTTTGTCACATGGAAGCAGTTGAATCAAGGTTAGTTTGGATATCTAAATTGGATTATGAAGTGTCAGAGGCTGAAGTTGATAATTATGTTAAAATTATTTTGGAAAGCCCTAAGAATATCAATGTAGAAGGTACCTCCAATGGCGTGTCTAGAACATGGAAGAAAATGAAGAGTTTTGTTAAGTATGAATTTGTAGAAAGAAGTGAGCTTGAACATGAGCATGAAAGGATAAATATTCAGAGAGCTCTGGAAAAATTGCATAAGGTTATTATCGGTGCTAATTTTGATTCATCTATTTTTGTTGCAGATAATCTTCATGGCATGATTGATTCTTTAAAGGTCTACATATTTGGAATTGAAGTGCCTATTGGAATCAAGTCTGATGAAGGAAATTTAGAAGATATCAAAGGAAAATTTGTGAATACACATACCCGAGTGATGAAAGAATTAGAGAGTGTACAAATTTGTGAAGAAGAGGCACATGAACTGCTTTCTTTTTTCCTAGATTGGTTTGGTAGTACAGTGGATATATGAAATAAAATAAGGACGAGTGAGCCCCAGATGAGCACTCAGGAAGATACATACAGGTTAGTAGAAGATAAAGATAATTAGAGATGGTCCTATATTGTGTAGCTTCAGGAAAAAATATTTTCTTTATAGGATCAAAGGATAGATGTTATCAAGAAGTGTGTGGCACTTAGAGACATGATTAAACTCAGACATACTTTTGTTTCTAGTGCTCTTGGCTATATTGGCGAATTATCAGAAGTTAATCTTTTTCCCAATACTTTAGCAGACAGTATAGAGTCCTTAACTAAGCTTGAACTATTTTACAAGACTCTTGTAAGTGTAAAAATTTCTTGGAAAGAAGGAAAAGCATCATGGAAGGCTATCCTAGAGAGTCTCAAAGGTTCTTCTTTAGGTTAATTCAATTTTGTGTTCATATATTTTTTGTTACATTTTGATGTGTATACATATATATCAGACCCCTTCCTTTGTCATTGATGTCAAAGGGGGAGAGATAAAGAGATAAAGAGATAAAGAGATGGAGAGATAGAGAGATAGAGGATATTTTTTTTGTGAAGAACAATTTTGATAGGGGGAATATTTAGAGTATTCAGTTGTTGGAAAAACAATTTTTCATGCATGTTTCCATCAATGCCAAAGGGGGATATTGTTGGGAGCCTTGCAACATGAGCATGAAGTATGGATGGTTTGTGTTGGTTATTTTTATGTTGTCATTGATTTCAACATGGTGATAACCATATGGGAAGTTTACTTGGTTTATCGGATGTTGTTCTCTGCCAGTAATACCCTCTTGTTATGGATCAGTGTATTGGTATTTGAGTCTAGAATTTACCACAAGATCTAATATGACTCTATTCTCTTAACCATGTTTTCTTGACTCATTTAGATAGCTATATCCTAGATCTTGAGATGTCTTTTGTTGTGAGTAGAAAGTTATCTCTGACAGAGTTCAACTCTATATTCTACTATTGTTCCTTGCTTTGTATACTATGTGGGAGACTTTGCATTCTATTAAGGTGAACATTCGTATGTTGCAATTTTGTTCATAGTCTCTATGTTGGTAGTATGATGGGAAATTAATGTGTTATCAGATCTGGAAGGTGTTTGATTTGAGGATTATTTGTTGGTTTGGAGAATTATGTTCTCATCTTATTCAACTCAATGTATGCAATACTTTATGAAGACTAGTTATGATTTATGAATGTTATCCAACTTGGTATAATGCACTACATGGATAAAATGCTTAAATAATTTATGGTGTTGATAAAGGAATTTTTGATTATTTTGTTTTCATCTAATTAGGCCGACCTAATTGATGATTAAGATATGCTTGTATATATATAAGATGTTTTAAGAAAAAAAATAGAGAGGGGGAGGAGTAGCGGATATGAAATGTGGAGTAAGTTTGAATTAAAAAAGGATTAAGAGGTGTGCGAAGATCTTAGCCTAAATGCTTTATCAATTGTGGATCAATGCGGTTTTGTTGAGCGACTATTGTGTGAGACAGTAATTCATATTCTAAGCTTCATTGGAACTGAACCTTGCACATTGAAGGTGTATCCTATCAGTTCAATCTTCTGGCAGTGAGCCACTATTATTGTATCTTGGTGGTTAGCCATCTTTTGTACTCAGGTTGTGAGCCTTTTTAAGGACAATGAGTCCTGGTAGTGAGCCCCGTAATATTTTGCATCTTGATATAATATATTGTGAGTTAACCCTCACCATGGTTTTTCCCTCATTGGGTTTTCCACGTAAAAATCCTAGTGTTCATGTGTATGGTTGCATTGATTTGTTTTTATGTTCCTTCTTGTTGATTTAGTCAGAATTGAGATAATGTTTAAATGGATGCTGATATGATTTTATGGAATACTTATTCACCCCCCCTCTTAGCATTCTAGATGTTCAACAATTTTAGTGGTAGATTCCCAACATTAGACATGAAATTGACTAATGAAATCAAATCTGTAATCAAAAAAATATTGGCATGATAATACAAGAGTATCACCTAACATTAGAGATGTTTTAAAATTAAGAGTAGGTTCTAAAATTCGTGAACCTCATCCAAAGCATCTCTTAGATATGAATCAAACTGATTTATATAAAAAAAAATTAGATGATTAAATCTTACCATTTAATATTAGCATAAGTCAAAGATCATTCAAAAAGTATAAACCTTGGTATGTTAGAATTAATAAACAACGAATCTCTTTTTGTTGCAAGAATCATGTACAATTTTGTTATTATTATGATATTTTTCGATATATACATTGTACTTTGCATGCTAACCAAATTATGTAAGGACATTTGTGGTATTAATATGTCACTTGAAACAATCAAAAAATTTATAGCAGGTTTATTTTGTGAACCCTCTAATGGAAACTTATTTTATTTAAAAGCATGCATTTCTAGAGAATGTGATAGATGTGGTAAATTTTCATTTTTAGGAGAATGTATGCATGAAATTAGTTTAGATGAATTTGGACAACAATTAGTAGATGTAAAAAAAAATTAAAAATATTGAGTATTCTTTAAAAGATGGAAAATTTGGAAACCGTTGTGAGCTAATTGTGGAAAAATTTAGTGTGCGTGCATTTATTAAAGAATTTAAAGATAAGATTGTACCTAAATATGTTAAACACTCTCAATATTCTCATTGGCTTGATAATCAATTTCATTTATGTAAAAACACATTCCCAATTGGAACTATATTGTCAATTGTTGATTTTGCTAAAAATTATACTCTTGCTCCACAAAAAAGAAAATTAATCGCAATATTATAATTCAATGCAAGTAGCTATATTTGTTCATATTGTTTATAGACATGTAGATGATAGTAAAGAAGATAATATTTCTTTTTTGAGAGAGTAGCATTTTTATGTAAGTGATAATCCATTACATTCATCTGAGTTTGCTCAATATTGTTTTGACATATTTTATAAAAATTTAAAATAGAGAGGAATTCAAATGAGAGAACATCTCATATGGTCAGATAATTGCACTGGTCAATTCAAGAATGCTAGTATATTTTATTGGTTATGTAGATTTCATAAGGAAAATAATATCCAACACATGTGGAGTTTTTTTGAAGCTAGACATGGTAAAGGAGAACACGATGGAGTAGGTCCATGTGTGAAAAGAGCTCTTGCTAGAGAGCAACTAAAATTTGAGGATGCTACAAAATTCAAAGATGCACATGCAATTGTAGATTAGTGCAATACCAAATTATCTACAAGAACAAGTGAGAGCTCAATAATTTGACGCTTTTTTTGGTTAGTTGAAGAAAATGATATTTTTACTCGACAAGATTGTGAAAAAATTAATGGATCTGTAAAATGGCATTCGTTTAAGAGTTTGAATGCAAACACATGAAAATAATGGACAAGGGATCTTGCATGCTTTTTTCAATTTTGTACTGCAGGTGATTGGGAGGCATGTGGAAATATAGAATGGGTCGAAGAATGGCAACAAAGAGCCTTAACACCTACATCAACACATGTTCAACATGGAATGACAATTGAGGATAATCATGTGTTCACATCAAATGATTATGACCGTGTTTCAGATCTTGTACAAGAAGGTACATTAAATTGAATTGAATTCTATATGTATGCATGTTTAAATGTGAATTAAATATACGTCACTTTTTATTGAATTTTTTATTTATTTTTGTAGGACATGTGTATGTTGTTGTTGCACTTGAGGGGAATGAAAAGGAGATGGAGTATTGGTTGGCTAAATGTGTTGAGAGAGGACATAAGTTGGTACATCCTAGAGTGGATGATGGTGACTTTGAGTATCCAACTAGTTTGGTGGCTTTTTTTGACACCTGGCTTCAAAAATATTTGATAAGAAAGAATGGCTTGCCTGCATTTGAAGATTATTAAAGACACAAGAAGATTATACACTATTCACATTTGATTTTGGCAACCAATATAAAACTAGTTAGATATCAAGGGAGGCCTGTGAATAAAGTGTTATGGACACTTTCAATGGATGATCATGAGACAATCATAGATGCATTATAAAAAAGAGAGGATACAGATGGTACAACAGAGTAAATAAATATTGGTAAGTTTATAGTTGTATATATATTTAATTGATAATCGATATGTAGTTAAAAATTTATCACATATACATGTCTATATATATTTGTCTTTAGTCATTTCCTAATTAAAGTTTTTTATATCATTTTTTGTTTCAGGTCTCCCAAAATTAGATGCATTACAAAAAAGAGAGGACATGCATATATATTACAATGGAATTTTAATCTAGAGACAGGTAACTATATATAGTTCTAGATACATTTAATTGATAGTATGAATATAAAACTAAATAATTCATTATCATTTTATAAAAAGTTTATAATTGATTTCATATCCCCTTAATCCATTCTCTTAGGACCCCTTAATCCATACATCCCCTTAAGTCTCTCTATTAATTACCCTTAATCCATAGCCTCATATATCTACCCTTAATCCATCCTCTTGCATCCCCTTAAGGGATGTAACTAATCCACTTTCCTCTTCCTGATGATGGATCAATGAGTGTGATCTGAAACGTCGATCTAAAAACAAACATAGTTGTATCCAAAAGCTTGCTCTATTACATATATTTAAATAAAACTAGAGATCTATAGTCCATAAAATCTTAAACCATCTAACTATCAGGGCGATCAGTCAAATCAAGTCTACTCTTTGCTCCACATGGACTAGATGTACTTGTATCATGCTGTAAAAGAGTACAAGAAACTTGAAATTAGATTTAAAGTTATTGAGAAATTTTGATATAATTTAATGTATAAACTTGAAAATATAAACTTGATAAAAAATAAATTTAATTAAATATCTAGTAAATATAGTAAAAGTGATTTTTAGTATGCATAAATTACCATCTGATCATGTGAATCTACTGGCACATTTTGTTCAACGAGTAGCATAACTGTCGATTGAGAAGGTCCAAATGCTTGATCTATATATCCTACATATTCATATAAATCAAACAATATGTTAGAACCTCAAATATATTTAAAAGTTCCCTAAAAATTGTATAGGAGATCTAGCAAAGTTTACAACTTGAAATGATATGACCTCATGATCACACACCTAAAATTGCCCATGCATAAATGTTGACAATGTCTTAGGTGTGCCTGCCATGGGTATCACTTGAAATCCCGACATATAGATACACCAATGTATAGATCATTCACACATGTGTACAAAGTCAAATTAAATTAGATCTATGATGTGTATTTAAATTTTAAACTTAATTTTTTTTTGAAAGCATGCAACTGAGTTGATGATGACTCAATAGCGCTCACCACAACTTGTGGTTGGTCGATACTTGGTATCGCATGACCTCCATGCATATAGATACAATATATTATTTCACACATGAGTAAAAGTTCAAATTAAATTAGATTTGTCCATAGAAATTAAAATATATATTGGTTTGTACCTGACCAAAAGGTGAGCCTAATTATACAACACTCAAAATATAAACACGATCATATTGAGAATCGGGCATCATGTGATCATGCATCTACACCGAACTCTTCTTGAATTAATATTATATTATATATAATTTAATATTATTATTTACATGAATTTTTCACATTTCAAAAAAATTATTTAAATGTGCCTAAGTTCAAAATATGTACATACCTATGTAGGATGATCCTCAAAATATAGTAAATCCATATATGACTTCGTCCTAGATGCATGTGCGTCACCTAAAGTGGATTCCTGAGTATTCCCAAAGCCTGAACCTCCATGCTCTCTATTGCCCACTTTAGCTGTCGTTTGTGTAGTCTGATGAGTGAGGTCCTGAAAGAGAACTCAATGCTCCTAATGTTGACAACACCATTTGATGTTGAAATGTAGCGAGAACACTAGGAGAAGGAGGAGTAACAATAGGAGCAATCAAAGCACATTGCTGAGGATCAATACATTATTCTAATCTATGTTGGGTCATGCCACACCCAACTCCCTAAAATGACCTCATATCAAAATAGTTGGGTTTTAAACCCAACTCAAACTCAACCCATAGCTTTCTCAAAAAGCATAGGGGCACCTCACAATTTCCATGTGTGGAGTATCAAACACCATCTACCATCTATCCCAAAAATTTGCAGTTATCTGCGGGTTCCTGTGCCATTTAATTGAAATTCATTTTTTGGTGGGTGGAATTGGTTCATTTGTTTAGGGGCTAAAAAAATGTTGGCAAATGGATTGTTTGGTAATTTTAAGGTCGTGGATTTTTTTATAAGAAAATCCATCTACATAGAATTGTCTTCTCTCTTCTCTCCATTCATGGAACCTATCTAGGTCCACATCAATAAATCAAACATAATTGACAACAGTTTACATCGAAGATGTAAACCATGTGAGATGGGGGGATATTAGGCTCATTTTTTTGTCAAATCTTTATTTTCCTAAATCACATTAAGGTTTTCTCTAATGCTCTCTAACTCTCTTAATTGAGCTTGATCCATTATAGGGTGTGGGGGTTAGGAGGTGGAGAGTGTAGAGGTGTGGGGTTTTGTTGTGGTGGTGGATTTGGATGTATGGGATCTTCAGGTTGTGTATTAGGTATAAAATCCTCTATGTTAAATTCAGGCTCCATGTTCAATGAAATGGAGACTACATGTTAAACAATTAAAAAATATATATCAACAAACTAATTAAAATATGTACACAATTTAAAAGTTATAAATCACATTGAATGTGCACAAATTCAAAATAAATTTTATTTGAAGATACATTCAATTTAAAACATTAAAAAATCCATAACATGTACATTAAATTATACAATTAAAGTCATGTATATGTACCCTTGATTAAATTCAAGAACTTTATCTTAAATTTTGATTTCAACACAATGGCCTATTTTAAAATCTTTAAATAATAATATCAAGGTCCTATTTCATTGATTTGACAAGTGGAAAAATTATAAATGTATCAAGTATAATTTAATGAGCTACTTGATCATAATTTATTGTTGGCATTTCATGATTGTGTGATTTTGCGAAGGTGATATATTTAATGAATGTCATGCCTTAGTGATGATTTTTAGACGATTTTATGTATGTCCTAACCTATGCATTGATTGTCAATGAAAGATGCCTCCTAGGCATCATGTCACTCGTCAAAGTGGGAATGAGGGGAAGGCTAAGAACCCACCTATGAATCCTATTGGTGGTGCTTAAGTTATTGATCTCCTTCAAGATATAATGGTAAGGGGACATCATCAAGAGGCATCCCATTCAGAGCATTCCCATCATTCTTAGGAGAATAGAGAGGAGAAGCCTCAAGGTGGAGAGAGAGAACTCTAAGAGCCCTCATAATTCTAAATTAGATGGAGATGTAGACTGAGAGCCACCCATAGAGGGTTATAGGTAGGTAGTGCATGTGGATGGTATGCTACCAGGGAAATTTCATGTATATTCAATTGGTTTTGTGTTGACTTATAGTAACCATATGGTTTCATTTTCCTTGCAAGGTTAAAATTAAGTGGTAAATTATACTTGCTAAGCCTATTTTGATGAAATTTGATACTTGGTTTTGAGTTCCTTAGAGGTATGTATAGGGACATAGATATAAATTTTAGGGACTTGTTGTGCACCTAAGCATGAATAGACCAATCTAGGGACTATAATTAAATTATAACATTATAAATAGACCTATCTAGGGATTATATGTGATTTTAGGGTTTAGGGTTTTGATTTCTAAATTAAATGTGTTCAATTTAAGTTAAATTCTAGTTAATTTAGGTATAGATTTTATGGTTTTCAATTTATAATTTAACATTTATGGTTTGGTTGATGTTTTTGGTTTTAAATATAATTTTAAAACTATAAAATATTCAACATAAAAGTAACAAAACAAGCAAAAACTAAATAATAATTACAACAAAAAAATGCAAGATATAAAGCAAAAAAAAGTAGAATTCAACCAACCTGGAGGTTGCTGAGGTCAGTTGTGTTGGCGGGAGGAGGTGACAGTGAAAATTTGGTTGAAATGGATCCTCAAGAACGCGTACGTGAGTTAAACTCTCCCTCAAGGTCACAAAAAAATTGCAGTGAGAAAATGAATAACACATTCGTTTATTTTTTTTTAAAAATAGCTTTAAGAAATGCGTACACATTATAAAATACGTACATGTTAGTAACATGTATGCATTTTGTAATGCTTATGCGTTTTAGGGTGTGTACTCAAATCTAAATGCATACGTGTTCAGATTTAGGCTAGAGTACCCGATCCAAAGCACATACACATTTTAAAAAATGCGTACATGTTTCTTGTGATTTTTTTTTGTTTTGGGTAAAACTTCCTCTCTTCGTGAACCCAACTTCCAAATTTTACCCCTAGGTGGGACCCATACGCCCAAGGTGGCATATGAGTCCTAGATCACTAAATTTGGGCCACACAACCTAAAAACACCTAAATTATGAATGGATCTTGGTTTATGCTAGGATTATCCTCAGAAAGATGCATTAAATGAGGCTTGTGGATGCAAAATAAGGCCAATTAAAACATAAAGAAGCCCAGTTAATAATGAAAGCCCTAAATTAGTGTGAAAATGTGGTACAACACTTTACAACACCCTAAATAAGGAATAATTAAGTTCATTTAGTTTACAAGGGCCCAAAACTTATTGTGAAGGTGTACAGAAATACACTTTACAACATTAAATTAAGGTAAAGTTAGGTTAATTTAGCTTAAAAGGGCCCTAAATCCAATGCGAATGTGTAAAGCACATTACAACACTAAATCAAGATGACATTAGGTCCATCTTAATGTTAATCATTCCCAAATCAAGTGAAAATTTGTACCATCTCCAAGAAGGGCATACAATTTCCGTCATTACACTCTTGTATATTTTTACAATGTCATTTATATATTTTACACTCACAATGCTTTGATTCCTCAGCTATAAATCTTTAAATATTTGATGAAATCATCTAATATAATCTTGGGTGGTTATGCATTTTCATTAAGGTCCAAGTTAGTTTAATTAACATTATTTTGATATTGGTCTATTAATTAATATTTTACCCAAATGCTAGAACTATGCCATAGGGTAAATACTTTAATTAATATAATTATATTTAATAATCGAGTCTTATTAATTAAATAATCTTCTACAACTATTTAATCTACAATGAAATGTTATATTAAGCCTTATAAATATTATTAGGACCTACTTAAAATGAGCATGGCCCCAATAAATATTGTTTTTAACAAGAAAAAGGATTGAAACCAAGTCATGAGAAAACATTGCTAAGTTCATACTATCATCTTGTAAAATAGGGCTAGGGAAATAATCATTCAAATCACGAGTCAAACTGGTGAATTGTAATGAAAACAAGATGCATCAAACCATTATAAAGTGTTATCACTTAAGTATAATCCAAACTCCTCATTAAGTAAAAAATCATCATATAAATATTTATAATTAACAAACAATAATGATTTAAAATATAACAACACATCATATTACCATCATAATCATCATGTAGTAGCTCCTCATTAAGACTCATAATATTATAATGTAATGCAAGAAAAATAAATGAAGCATCAATAACATGTCTAGATGTGAGGCTAATGAAATATCACCAATATGTATGTCAATATCATGGGAATTCTTTATATGAAAAGCTATCATGAATATCTAGAGGAAACATATAAGGTGTGGAATAATGTTCATCATTAAACCTGTCATCACATATAGAAGAATGTACCATACTAAATAATGACTACAAAATCATCATGGCGTGTATAAGGAATATCATCATAATATGCAACAATATCATGAAATATGCTCATATCACATGATGTATCCTTAGTGAGAGTATAAGGTGTATGAAGATGAATATCCCCCACAATATGTTTATTATGAAGTGCATCATTTGAAGGAAAGAAACCATAAAATGGTTACATGATTTGAACACTTTCATTATATTCTTCTTTATAAACCATTTGGCATCCATTTATAAAGAAGAATATAATTTTATGTTTAATTTTTTTTTAGCCAATATTCAGTCGATATGATACATATAGTGTGAGATTTGAGCTTGAAACAAGTCTCGCGTCCTCAATCCATTGTTGAGTTGTCGAAAAACAAGTTTCAACTGTCATTTAATGGTAAACCAACTATCATTTAATGGTAAAATCCTCCAAAATATTAGTTAAGAGCCTCCAAAATCTCACTTATCACATAAAACACAAATATATATTGATCCGACAACTAGATGGGATAATTTTATTTTATTTTATTTTAACTGTAGGAATCGGGTAGCATGACCCCCTATAAATTGCAATGCGTTTGGTAAACTTTTTAATGTGACCGACGATGTTGGCGCGACATGCCCTTCGATAGCATGGGGGTGGGGGAGATTAGACCTCGTGACCAACCTTTTGTAACAGGAAAGATTTAGCCAACCGAGCTAAGGCCCCAACTTGGAAACATTTTATTTTCATTTAAATATTTTTTGTCAATTTGATGACAACTTTCTTTTTTCATTTGTATTATTTTATATTTTAATTTTGTATGCAAATATTTCATAATTAAATAATATTTAATTTTTTTAGGAAAAAATCTATATTTGCTTAAGTTTATTTCATTATATTGTTTAGAACTTTTTATTAATTGTTTAATCCAACCACGTGCAACTAAAATTTGCGTGCAGCCATGCACAAACGCATACTCTCTAACATATTAACATACATATAATTTTCTATTGACAAAATCCTTAATGGATTTTTATTTGGATCATAATTGATAACCGTTCCAAGCAAGGACGTTCATAAAAGAGCTCATACAACAGAAGACTGTAAGAGTATAGATTCATTCGAGAGAGCTTGGAGTGCATGTACGCTATCCCGTACAAAAGTTATTTGAGACACTCAGGCAATATCACCGGGGGTACGTTTAAGGGTTTCTTTAATGGGTGGTTAAAAGCTGTGTGGAGTGGAGTGGAGCACTAAATCGACCAACTTGCATTGCATTGTCAATTTGTCAGCGGATTTCTGTGGACGCAGCAGCGCTCAGATACGCGTTACGACAGATGCAAAGTGGAATGACTTTGCTATCCCAGACACCGTGTCTCATAATGCTTTACACAGAGGTGCTTAATGAATGAATTATGAATAATTATTGTGTTACAGACTCAGTAGATTTGGTGCTTCTAACCCTCTCTACGGTCTGTCTTCTTCAATAAATAAGAGCTAGTACTGTTGTACAGCTGAATTAGCGATGCAGGTCGCATTCAGTCTAATTTCTAGCTTGTACCTACATTTTACAGGTGACGAACAAAAGCTTGGTATGGGTTAAAAAGTCGACGAATACTTGTAAAGGGATGTCACTGTAAGCGTACGGGTTTCCCTCAACTTGCAAGTTGTGCCATCGAAATCGGGAATGGAGCGTACGACGTGTGTGACTGCTGGTGCTGAAGAAAGAACCAGCGTTATCTTAGAATATGATACAAGAGTTTTAACTTCCACAAGACCAGAGAACTGGCGTTATAATGAGTGTTGGCATCCTGTGCAAGACGCCAAAGATAGTTTCGGTGGAAGGCGGCTTTCATGCGTAAGAAGCTGCTAATTTCCCGGACTGTAATGAGTTTTGTGTTTCTCTTTCTCTCTTGAAAGGATAAAATAAAATTGAGAAAAGAGAGTTTACATTCATTTATAACATAATGACTTCCAACTAGTTATAGTTTTTGATCAAGGAAAAACAGGTTTTGAAGGGGTCCCAATTCCATCTAGTTATAATTATCAATAAAGGTGAAAGAAGAAAAAATCAAGGGGATGTCACAAAATATGGTCAACTCCAGTCATAAATCAAGCTCTCAACTCAACTCCAAATGAAAAAGTTAAGCTCAATCATAATGAAGCAATTGAAGAAGCACCTTCGATTTAGCCAAGGATAAAGATGCCCAATCTATGACATTCCACTTATCAACACTGTCAATAGCCCATTTAGTGGGACAATCAGCCATCATATTTCATTTTCTAGGGATATGAACAAAAATGTGGAGTTAAGATTATGAACCATACACAAAACTTGCTCAATAATAGAAGTCAACTATGAGGAAAGATTATTAGGAACCCCTCTATTTAAAATAGTAGTCAATATCATAGAATCCATCTCAAAAATAACCTTTTTTCTAATCCAATTGAGAAGTTGTAGTCATTGAAAGAAGATCAGCATGGGCCTCCATCTAATTATTAGAAAAGAATCCCATAGTTGTAGAAAAGAAAAAATGAGCTGAACCTTGATTATCGTGACCCGCTCCACTAATTCTTGCTACCCCTAGGTTACCTTTGGAAGATCCATCATAATTAATTTTCAAAGAACTTGGAGGAGACCACTTAACAATCCTATTCACTTTTTTAGAGGCCTTCAACCAAACAATATTCAAAATAAGAGAAGTGGTTGAAGAAGATATATCAATACTACAATAAATTTGAGACTTAGAAGGAGAAAGGACTTCTTCAAGAGAATATTTGGCAAGAACATTTTTTTTTTGAATTGAGAGCTTTATCTTCTACCAAAATTGAATGAGAAAGCATTGATGATCTTAAAAAGCCCAACATTTTTTCTCTAGCCAGAGTTGCTAGCTCGAATAAAAATAGGACCAAGATCCCAAAAAACACCCAAAGGAAACACTTCTATAGGTGGACACACATATTGGCCCAAAATTCAATTAATGAAGACGTATGAAGTATATGCTTATTCCATATTCCACACCACGAGCTCCAAATTTCTAAGGAAAAATGACACTAAAAAAGAGAGGTGGAGAATCTTCCTCACTACTACCACACAAAAAACATTTGGAGGGACCAAGAAATCCTCTCTTTAAAATATTATTCCAAGTGGAGCATTTAATTTGACTTAAACGTCAAAAGGAAAGACTGTACTTTGGCCAACTACATTTGTTCCAAATTTTTCGCCACTAGGGAAAATATCTAATCATACCATTCCTCTATTCAAGATACTGACAACCAAGAACCGATGAGGTAAAAATAATCTCTTCGATATAAGTGACTAAATACCCTTCCTCATCTTTGCCAGCCACCTTGATTGCCAATTAGTTATCTTTAGGATTAATAAGTGATTTCTTTTTGTGAAAATTGTATAAACTTTATTTTTTGAAATTACTTGAAATAAACTAATCTACGCTAACTTAATGGTTTAGTTTTTTAAGAAATGTATAGGTTTCATGCATATTTGGCCACCATTCCCGCTGGAAGAATTCAACGCAAATTGAAGATTCAATGTAGACTCCATGTGGTTGAAGACAAGCACCAGAAGTATAGGCGCCAAAATTCTAGGGCACATGATGGATCGAGTTTTTGTAGTTGTTTTGTTATTTTATGTTGAAGACTTTATGGCTCATTTCGAGCCTCTTTAATGTTTTTATGTATGGACTCAAAATTCTTTAGTTTGTTAAATTTAGTTGAAGAATTTTTCAGTGGTACTTTCCATTGACTGAAATTTAGGATTATGTTAAATAGGGGTGATCCCACAATATTGGTTTACAATTTTTGGCCAAACTGGACACTGAATTGATTTTTTCTAACTAAATCTTCACTTTCAGACACCTATAGTGGCTAAACCGTGAGGAATTTGAAGATGATGCAAACTAGTGATTTGTGATATTTTGTCTGTAGATTCTAAATATATTTTTTCAAAAATTTTGGAATCAGATTGTACTTCTTTTTTCACATCCTTTGAAAAACTAGTTTTCTTCAGTAAACACCATTTTTAAGGAGTGACGCTCACTATATAACACAATTTTTTTTCCATGAAGGATACAATTATAATTTTTTTGAATTTAGATTTGTAACTATGATATCTAGTGCTTCCAATCAGTTTCATAGCGTTTTATTGAATATTTTTTCCTTAATCAGGTTTCGAAGTCAAACCAATTATGATTCGGACATAGGCAAACTGTATAACACAACATTTTTTGTATGTATCGATTTTTTTTTTGTTGGATCAAGGACTTCAATATCTGATGCACTCATATTTTTCAATTTTTTTTTTTTATAATCTTCTATTTTTCCACATGTGCAGAATAAAGAGCTTGATTTTCAGTGAACAACTTATGTTTAATAAAATTAAAAAAATAATACATAATAAAAAATAAATATTAAAATTATATTTGTTGGATAGCTCATTCTGAGGACTACCATCATCCAATTGTGTCTGTGAAGTCTCCTCCATTTTCATCCTCAACCCAAGCTTCAAAGGGAAATTTTTTGGAGCTTTTTGGTGCTAGAGGGTGAGAAGGTGGGAAAAGGGGGATTCGAGCGAACCAAGGGGAGTTCAAACGAACCCCCTTTCCACAAAGGTTTTCTTTTTATTTTTTTGTCGGGAATGGTGGGACCTTGAATTTAATGGGTTCACTCGAACCAGGGTTCTAGCGAACACACTTTGGGTTTGCTCGAACAAAAATTTCGTTCGAACCCCCACAAACCAATTTTTTTGCATGGGGTCATTTTTTGCAACTTTTCCTTCCTCACTCGAATTGTAAACCACTTTTGTGGGTTTACCCACAGTTTTTGTATAAGTGAGTAACTTTCAAAAGTGATATACAACAAGAGAATATTGTTATGTTGTCGTAATGAATTTCTGAGCTATATTTTTGAATTAAAATTTTAATATGAATAAGCGAATCTTGCTTGCCTCACAAAATCTAGTCAACTCCAATCATAAATCAAGCTCTCAACTAGACTCCAAATGAAAAAGTTAAGCTCAATCATGATGAAGCAATTGAAGAAGCACCTTGGATTTAGCCAAGGATAAAGATGCCTAATCTATGACATTCCACTTATCAACACTGTCAATAGCCCAGTTAGTGGGACAATCAGCCATCATATTTCATTTTTTAGGGATATGAACAAAAAAATGGAGTTAATATTAGGAACCATACACAAAACTTTCTCAATAATAGAAGCTAAATACGAGGAAATATTATTAGGAACCCCTCTATTTAAAATAGTAGTCAATATCATAGAGTTCATCTCAAAAATAACTTTTTTCTAATCAATTTGACAAGTTGTAGTCACTGAAAGAAGACCAGCATGGGCCTTCGTCTAATTATTAGAAAAGAATCCCATAGATGTAGAAAATAAAAAATGAGTCAAACATGACCCACTCCACTAATTCCTGAGCTACCCCTAGGTTACCTTTGGAAGATCCATCATAATTAATTTTCAAAGAACTTGGAGGAAGAGACCATTTACCAATCCTATTCACTTTTTTAGAGGCCTTCAACTAAAAAATATACAAAATAGGAGAAGTGGTTGAAGAAGATATATCAATAACACAATAAATTTGAGACTTAGAAGGGGAAAGGACTTCTTCAAGAGAATATTGGCAAGAACATTTTTTTGAATTGAGAGCTTTATCTTCTACCAAAATTAAATGAGAAAGAATTGATGATCTTAAAATCCCTACATTTTTTCTCTAGCCAGAGTTGCTAGCTCGAATAAAAATAGGACCAAGATCCCAAAAAACACCCAAATGAAACACTTCTATAGGTGGACGCACATATTGGCCCAAAATTCAATTAATGAAGTCATATGAAGTATATGCTTATTCCATATTCCCCACCACAAGCTCCAAATTTCTAAGGAAAAATGACACTAAAAAAGAGACGTGGAGAATCTTCCTTACTACTACCACACAAAACACATTTGGAGGGACCAAGAAATCCTCTCTTTAAAATATTATTCCAAGTGAAGCATTTAATTTGACTTAAACGCCAAAAGGAAGGATTGTACTTTGGACAACTACATTTGTTCCAAATTTTCCCACCACTAGAGAAAATATCTAATCATACCATTCCTCTATTCAAGATATTGACAACCAAGAACTACTAAGTAAGCTCTTTTGGAATCATTACCCCAAGCAAGCACATCAAACTTCTCTAGGAATTACACAACATGATAACAAGAATACAAGCTAAAGTAGCTCGAGCTATAGAAGATCCACCTCTAGGCCAAGAAGTGGGGTCCTTCCAATGATATATCCAAAACCTTCCCAATCAGGTAGATGTCTTAAAATCCTCAACTTTGGACCACCTTACCTTTTTTTTTTTTTTTAAGGACTAGAGATTAGGTAAAATTGAAAGGAATGTATGATTAAGATCCCAAGAATCCTTCCAAAAAAGAGCTCTATCACCCTTATTGATAATCCAAAATAAACCTTGTTTAACAATAGAAGCTCCCACCTTGATAGTATCCCACACCATATAACTTTCCCAATCATATCCTATTGGCAACACAAGGGTAGACAATTGAGAGGGGGGGTGAATCAGTTGTCACAAAAATTATACTTATTAAAATTATTCTCAGATCTGATAAATAAACATGAAAGCATAAACCATCACCACATCAAAAACACACATAATGCCAAGATTTTTACGTGGAAACCCTATTAGGGGAAAAACCACGGTGGAGGTTAGTCCACAAGATTATACTCTATTAAAAGTATTATAAATGGGGAATGCACATGCATTCAGGCACAATGCCTAGAGCTCACTGCTCAAATACAAAAGGCTCATTTCCCAAAGGAAGACTCACTATATTACAGTCACATTCGGATTACATCCAGAAGATTTCGAATTGAGAAAACAACATCTTCTAATGCCTGATTATAGTTCTAGTTAAGCACATAAACACTTTCTTCTGCTCACTCTTCTTCACACTTTACTTCTACCTTCGAAATATTAGAAAATTATTCACACACAACACACAACATACATCACACACCATACCCTCAAATGGTATAAACAATCGATCATATATATCTGCAACTAAGGATAACATCAACTACATGTCGGCCCAACAAAATATAAAATGTGTACAAACTGTTGGCCCAAATCAATAAACAATTTATCAATGCAAACCAAACAATGTTGGACAAAACATAGTAAGGACCCAAAACAACATGTCTCAAACATGAAACACCTTAAACAATTATGCCTCGAAGATCCACAACATGCTACAATCACCCTGTTGTCCATGATCATGAAAAACATGAACTCATAGAAGAAAATCACCAATCATGAGCACAAAAATCAATACATACCAGCAACACAGATGGAGAACGATCTAGAAACATCCAAAAGTATCATGAATCACCATAGAAGCATCCACAACAACTCAAATTACTAGAATCACATCTTCTTTCAAGATCACCAACTAAAGCAATATCTAACAACTGTCAGAACACAAATACTCATAACGTAATCAAATCTTCATGCGAACCTCTGAAAATTCATGTCGATAAACTAGATATACTTGTCAACAAACCCTTTAATCTATAACTTCTTATCATCAATATACTGAGCTAGCCAACATACTAAACTTCACTGCATCACCGACAACCTGCAACTTATTTTATTGCAATTTTCTCAATATCCTCGACATATACAACCTTAAAGACATTAATGGAAATAGTGTTGACATCAATGACAACCACATATCAAAAATATCCAAAAATCTCCTCCTTTGGCATTAATGACAACACATGATGTGAAAAACACCATCAATGATCTTTTCTCTTAGCACTTTCTCCCCCTTAGATTTTGACTCTTTTCTCCTTAACTCTTTCACACTTTTTCACAGCTCTTCTCCCCCCTTTGAAATCAATGGCAAAGGTGCACATTATCTTTCTCCACACAAGCTCTAAACCACATTTATGAACATCTAACTACTTCCCCTGAGTAGCAACCACCACAACATCAATCCGGATCACAAGATATGACTATGAAATACACAGATTGATGCAAGTCATTGCATCTTAATTCTGATTAGGAGGGGTAATCACCCCTAGCTTCCCTTTGAGATACTCAAAAGTATCCTTAGGCAAGGGCTTGGAATAGATATCTGCAATTTTTTCCTTAGTGGGCACATACTCCAATTTGACTTTCTTTTCACTCACCTTCTCTCTCAAAAAGTGAAACTTGATAGATATATGCTTGGTTTTTAAATGCAGCAATAGATTCTTAGAAATGTTAATTCCACTTGAATTATCACAGAATATAGAAATAGGTTCATCATACACAACTCTTATATCTTTCAGCATCTTCTTCATCCACGATACTTGAGTATAATTGTTAGCAACAACAATGTATTCTGCCTCTGCAGTAGATAAAGAAATGGCATTCAACTTCTTACTTAACCATGAAATTAGCTTCTTTCCCAAGAAAAATGCACCACCACTAGTACTCTTTATGTCATTCACATCTCCTTACCAATTAGCATCAGTAAAAGCACTCAAAGTAAGGTCATCTTCTTTAGGATACCGTAGGCCAAAATAAATTGTCCCCTTCAAGTACCTGAAAATACTCTTCACAGTTGTCACATGAGATTCCTTAGGATCAGCTTGAAATCTTGCAACAATGCATATGCCATTCATGATATCAGGTCTAGTTTGAGTCAAATAGAGCAATCCACCAATCATGGATCTGTATCTAGTCTGATTTATTTTAGGAGAATCATCATCTTGTTTCAACTTACATCTGGTCACCATAGGTGTACCAAATGGCTTTGAATCTTCAATACCAAACTTATTTAGCAATTTTTTCACATACTTGGATTGAGATATAAAGATCACTCTATCTAGCTGAGTAATTTGCAATCCCAAAAATAATTTCATTTCTCCAATCATAGACATCTCAAACTCACTCTACATCTCATCAGCAAACTTCATGCACAAACTATCATCTCCTCCAAAAATGATATCATCAACAAAGACTTCAACAATCAAATCTTTATCATGATCAATCTTGAAATACAAATTACTATTAGCAATTGTACCTTTATTAAACCAAAGCTTCAACAAATTCTTGTCCAATATGGCATAACATGCTCTTGGGGCTTGCTAAAGTCCATACAATGCTTTCTTCAACCGAAAAACCATATCTCCCTGATCAGTCAATTGAAATCCATTTGGTTGCTCAATATACACTTCTTCATCTAGTTCACCATTTAGAAATGTTGAATTGACATCCATCTGATAAACCTTGAAGTTTTTGTAAGAAGCATTAGTAAGAAATAGTCTCACAACTTCAATCCTAGCAACAGTAGAAAAAGTTTCTTCAAAGTCAATTCCTTCCATCTGAGAATATCCTTTACACACCAGTCTTGCTTTGTTCCTAACAACTTCACCTTGCTCATTCAGTTTGTTCTGAAAGACCCATTTAGTTCCAATTACTTTTTTTTCCTTAGGTCTAGGAACAAGAATCCATGTATCATTATTCTCAATTTGTAGTAGTTCTTCTTTCATTTCTTCCACCCAATGTTCATCTTTGCATGCTTCATTGACACTATAAGGCTCAGTCTTTGAGATCAAACAATATTCTTCTGCAATTATTCTCCTAGTTTGAACACCTTTGTTCTTATCACCTATAATATGATCTTCTGAATGATTTAGTCTTACATACCTTGGAGTCTTAGGATGTTCTTGAACTTTAGGCTCTTGTGATCTCACTTCTGCACTTTCACTAGTTTCTTCCTCTTGATTTTCCCGATTTACTAGAATGATTTGAACTTGATTTAGAGTCTGAAATTTCTTTCCTTTATTTGAACTATCATTCTGATCATCTGAATCATATCTGTAGGTTCTGAATGGTCTAACTATGTCTTCATCAACCTTGACATTATCACTTTCAATTACTTTCCTCAATCTCTTATTGTAGCACCGGTAGGCTTTACTTTTAGTAGAATAACCAAGAAAGATTCCTTCATCACTTCTAGCATCAAACTTTCCTATATCTTCATCTCTTTTGATATAGCATTTACTCCCAAATATTTTGAAGTATCTAACAGTAGGCTTATGACCAAACCATAGATCATAAGGAGTCTTACCGGTATCACCTTTGACATGTACCCGATTGAGAGTGTAAACGATAGTACTCACAACTTCTCTCCAGTAGATATGTGAAACATTTACTTTCAACATCATGGTCCTAGCAGCTTCTTGAATTGTCCTATTCTTCCTTTCCACAACTCCATTTTGCTGAGGGGTCCACGGGGCAGATAATTGTCTCTTTATCCCATGCTCTTCACAAAAAGAATTAAACTCACCGAAAGTTATTCACCACCTCTATTTGATCTCAGACATTTAATCTTCAGACTTGTCTTTGTCTCAACCACAGCCTTAAAATCTTGAATTTCTCTAGAGCTTCAGATTTTTCCCTTAAGAAAGTAACCCACATCAATCTAGAATAATCATCAATAAGTAACATGAAATACCTATCTCCTTGTAAAATTTTGACTCTAGAAGGACCACACAAGTCAGTATGCACAAGCTCCAACACTTCATTTGAACAATGTTGTTTGCTTCCCTAACTGACATTCCTTGCATATAGTATTAGTAGATTTTATCAACTTAGGAAGATCTCTCACTGCCTAAGTAGAACTTATCTTGATAATATTGTCAAAGTTTACATGACACAATCTCCTATGCCATTACCAACTTTCATCAACTTGAGCAATCATACAAATTTTACTAGTAGCACTTAGGTGAAAGATATTACCTTTTGTTTTTGTACCAGGTGCAATCACATTTCTAGAACTCCCCAATATTCTACACTTTCCATCCTTGAATTGAAGATTGTATCCCTTGTCAACCATCTGTCCAAAACTTAAGAGATTATGCTTCAATCCTTCCACATATAAAACATCATCAGTATTATGCTTACCATCAAGAGAAATGGATCCTCTGCCACAAATTACACCAACTTTGTCATCACCAAATCTTACAACACCACCATCATACTTTTCCAAGCTCACAAATTTACTTTTATCACCTGTCATGTGATGAGAACATCCACTGTCAATCACCCATTCATATTTTTCTTCAACTCTGGCAGCTAGATCTTTCTCCACATTTATGCAACTAGTAGATTCAGTAGGTACTGGATCATTTTCCTTGATAGCAATAAATACCCATTTATCCTCACTTAAATTCCCTTTATCAGATTCATCATATGTCACACCTTCATCAACAACATAATAACACTTTCTTTGGAATCTAGGCTTGTTAGGTCTTGGTTTAGGAACTCTTTTCAGACACCTTGAAGCAAAATGACCTATCTTATTGAAATAAAAACATTTAAGAGGAAATTTCCCTTTATACTTACCTTCTCCTCTAGCTACCCTCTTGACAATAAGTGATTCAAGCTCATCTAGTTTTCTCTCTTCTTCCTTAATCTCTCTCATTTCCTGCTCATACTTGGACATATTTCTAGAAGAACTTTTTCCCGAATCATATCTCTGCTTATCTTTTCTGGAGATAGTAGCTTTGAAAATAGATTTTGTCTAGGAAGAGATTCACCAAACTCACTTAACTCAAAAGCAACAAGCTTACCAATCAACATGTCTCTGGTTACATTTGTTATAGTTTAGATCTCCTCAATAGCAACAACTTTGTGTTTGTATGCAAAAGGCAAGGATCTGAGCACTTTAGCAATAATATTTGATTCTTCAAATGTTCCACCAACACATCTGATACTACACACAAGTTCATTCACTCTCTACATAAAAGAAGTGATGTTCTCATCTTCACCCATTCTCAACATTTCATATTTCCCTTTCAAGTTTTGCAACTTAGCAATCTTCACATGGGTATCACCTTCATACAAAGTTTCCAACTTTTTCCAGATTTCATAAGCAGTCTTTAGCTCCATTACATTTATCGTCTTAGAATCAGTCAGAGCACTCAACAATGCTTCCTTAGCCTTGATATTGTACTCGACTTCCTTAATCTCACCCGTAATAGAAGGACCATTCTGTGGGATGATATATCTATTCTTTGTAATTGTCTAGTAAGGTTCACCAATGCATCTAAGATGACACTCCATTCGAGTCTTCCATAGAGAATAATTAGTTCCATCAAATCTCAGACTATCCTTCTTATATGTTGTCATCCCGAATCACCTCAAGCGGTCAAGCTTCTCCAAAGGAACCTACTATGATACCAATTGTTGGCAACACAAGGGCATACAACTAAGAGGGGGGGTGAATCAATTGTCACATAAATTATACTTATTAAACTTATTCTCAAATTTGATAAATAAACAGGAAAGTGTAAACCATCACCACATCAAAAACACACATAACACCAAGATTTTTACATTGAAACCCTGTCAGGGGATTAACCACGGTGGAGGTTAGCCATAAGATTATACTCTGTTAAAAGTATTATAAATGAGGAATGCACATGCATTCAAGTACATTGCCTAGAGCTCACTACTCAAATATAAAAGGCTCATTGCCCAAAGGAAGACTCACTGTATTATAGTCACATTCAAATTACATTCGAAATATTTTGAACTGAGAAAATAACATCTTCTAATGCTTGATTACAGTTCTAGTTAAGAACATAAACACTTTCTTCTGCTCACTCTTCTTCACACTTTACTTCTTCCTTCAAAAGATTAGAACATTATTCACACATAGTACATACCATACATCACACACCATACCCTCAAATGGTATAAACAATTGATCATATATATCCACAACTAAGGATAACATCAACTACATGTCGACCCAACAAAATAAAAAATATGTACAAACCGTCGACCCAAATCAATAAATAATTTATCAATGCGAACCAAACAATGTTGGCCAAAACATAGTAAGGACCCAAAAAAACATGTCTCAAACATGAAACACCTTAAACAATTATGCCTCAAAGATCCGCAACACGCTAAATCACCCTATCGGCCATGATCATGCAAAAAATGAACTCACAGAAGAAAACCACCAATCACGAGCACAACAATCAATATGGACCAACAACATAGATAAAACATGATCTAGAAACATCCACAAGCATCATGAATCACCAAAGAAGCATCCACTACAACTCAAATTACTAGAATCACATCATCTTCTTTCAGGAACACCAACGAAAGCAACATAACAACTGTCAGAACACAGATACTCATAACTTAATCAAATATTCATGCAAACCTCTAAAACTTCATGTGGATAAACTAGATATACTTGTCAACAAACCTTTTAATCCACAAATTCTTATCATCAATATACTGAGCTAGCCAACATACTGAACTTCACTGCACCACCAACAACCTGCAACATATTTTATTATAATTTTCTCAATATCCTCGACATATACAACCTTAAATACATTAATGGAAATAGTGTTGACATCAATGACAACCACATATAAACAATATCCAACATATCCATTATTGAGATATCCTCCATAGTAACACCTTCCAAATACTTGAAGTTAAAAATTTTAGTCCATAAATACTTAAGATACTTACATCACCTCCAATATAACTTAGCAAATAAAGCTTGAGAACTCAATTCAAACTACCTTAAACCAAGGCCTCCATTCAATTTAGGATGATAAACTTGATCCCAGCTAACTAAAATCCATTTTTGAGATTCCAAATTTGTAGCCCAAAGAAATTTATGAAATAGAGAATCAAAATATTTAAGGAAGCTCTTGGGAGTAGATAAAACCATAAATCTATTTTAAGAAGGTGAGTTTGAAGGACAAGTTTTAATAGATTAAGTCTTCTAACAAAATAAAATATAAAATTCCAATGACTAATATTCATGTGAAGCCTATCTAGAATTATTTTCCAATGATGTATTTTTAAACTACCCAAAGTTACAGGGATCTCCAAATAATCACAAGGGAGAGTCTCGGGTTTAAAATGAAGAATCTAAGAAACTCTCCGTTTGATATCCACAAGTATTAAAAGACTAAATATTAAATTTATTCTCATCGAAAACTATTTCATTGACACTACCAAATAAATATCCAAATCTTTCTTGAATTTGGTCACCACACTTTTCTAATAGCTCCCATTAACGAAGTATCATCAAAAAATTAGAGATGGGACTATGCATCAAGAACTTCAGTCAAAGACCAACCTTTGCTGCATAAAACATGAGAGAAGGAATACCATTGATAATGATAGATAACAAAGAGGAAGAAACACAACAAAATCCAATTTTTTCATTCTAAGAAAAACCCAAAAGCATATAACACATTCCTAAGAAAAACTCATTTGACCCTATCATATGCCTTACATAACTCCAATTTAATAAAACATAGCCTTTTCTTTTGAGATGTCCATATAATGAATAGATTTAGTAGTCACTATTACACCATCCAAAGTTTGTTGACCTTTATCAAATCCACTTGGCTTCAAAGAAATAAGAGAATCCAAGATATTTTTCAAATGCTAAAAAATAAGCTTGGTAATTATTTTATGATTCACATTACATAAAGCTATAGGGTGAAACATATATGGAGAAGAAGCCCCTTCAGGTTTTAGAATGAAAGTTAAAAAAGTAGATTTTTTTTTTAATCATCTATTTATTCACTTGAGATTCTCAGACCACCTCTAGCAAGTCAACCTTTAAGACATCCCATTTTTTTTGAATGAATTAAATATGAAAACCATCAGGCCCGAGATATTGCCCTTTATTTATTTAAAAATAACCATCTCAAGCTCCTCAATAGACATAGGTCTCATAAGAAAATTATTCATATCTACTGAAACAAGGGAAGGGGTAAATTTTATGATAATTTTCTTTTCCTCTAAAGCCCTAGGGCTACTTTTCGTAAATAAAGATGAAAAATGCAAAACAATTTCCCTTGAAATATAATGAAAAAAGTAACCTTAACTCCTTCAGAAGAAGAAAGAGAAGCAACAACATTTCCATTCCTCCCACCTTTGATAAAATTATGAAAGAAAAAAAAATCTCTTTCTTGAAGTCACCACATTCTTGATTTTTATTTCCAAAATATATCCTCAGTTTCCATCGTAAAGATCTTTAGAAAATTATTATTTGCATGTAAAAGATCACAATTCATTCCAAATTTATTAATCTAAAATGTGATAGCATCCAATTTTTCTAGCACCTAAGTCTTTTACTTAAAAAAATATTGCTAAAAGAAATTCTATTCCATTGTTTAAACTTAAATTTGATGAATAGGAGTTTCTAAGAAAAAGAATACATAACTGTCCCAAAAGAAGATGTTCCTTCTAGCCACCAAGCTCACACAAGATCATAAATATTATGACCTCAAAGCCAAAATTTAAAAAACAAGTAAAAAATAAAGAGGGAAACTTAATCTACTAATGATCCAACCCTTTCCATCCCAATATTTTAAAATTATAATCTCAATTATCATCTACATAGTAATTTGATATGAGAAACCTATCAAGCCTCTTATAAATTGAGTCAAACCCACATTGTCTATTATTTCAAGTAAACACTCCATTATTGAGGTTTGACATCCACCAAATTAAGAAACGATAAATTGTCTGTTAAAAAAGATGAAGAAGGATCCAACAAATTCAATCCACCCAATTTTTCATAAGGATAAGGATAGCATTAAAATCCCTAGAATTATAATCCAAGGAAGAGAATTGACAAAAGAACAAATAAATCTAATTTGAGACCAAAGAGTAGTTTTTTCTTGAAAATATATGGGAGCATAAATATAGGTAAAGAATAAGATATTCCCAAACTCAAAGCAACTAGCCATCACTGATAAAATGCTCAATACCTTGATTAAATGAAGAATTTGCTTCCAAACCATTAAGAAATGTACCAAGGGTTGAAGTCCTCATGGTTGATGGACATTTATATTAAAAAGTATATTTGTATTTTATTTTTTTTAATTTTCTAATTAGATTTTAAAAAATAAAAAAATATTTTAATAATGTTTATGAAATTAGCATATCTATCTTTAAAAAATCTATGATCTAAGGTGATTATTATACTCAAATCACAAATTCAGCGAAAAATAGGGGCCTCAAGAATGACATTTCTTGATATTTTTTACATAGATTTTTTATAAATAGGTATGTTAGTTTAATTAAATATATTTAATAACAAAGTTTCTAATATAAAATATATAAAATTTATTCTATTAATATTTTATTATTAAATCAAAATTAAGAATTTGATATGTCAAACTTTAGACTACTCCCAAATACTTAAAAATTGCTTCATCATTTATTTATATATATTTAGAAATTTCAAATACTATTTGATCTTGTTTATAACTAATCATTATATACTTGGAAGAAAATATGCTTAGACATTATTTAAGAATTATTTTGTTATGGAATTAAAAAATTGAAATTATATAACGGTTTTAATAATTTCAATAATTTTACTATTCTCTATTTTCTTTTATTTTGAAATACATAAATCAACTTATACTATGTACTAAAATATATTTAACATATTTATAATTTTAGATACTATTGTATTTCTATTTAACTTTGAAATAATTATTTAATACATACACATACATGCACTATTTTATTTACTAAAATTATTTCATTAAATTATTTTATTCATTACAAATAAATTAAAATAACCATATACATGAATAATTTGTAGAGTTATTAAATTAATTTTTAAATTTTAAGGTTAAAAAATATAATATAAAATACAAAGTTGTAATAAAAATTCTTATAATTAAATTTTAATTTTAATTTCTATTGTTTTATCAAATATTATTTATTATTTGTCAATAGTGGCATGGTGTGATGGTTCAGTTGTGTTGTTATTCTTGCCATCAAGGTTCAAACCCCATTGAGGTGTAATTGTTGTGAATTTATAATTTGAAAACATATTTTTAATATTAATTCCATTTTGTTTTTTATAAACATATCTATGCAGAATAAGTTTTATGAGCCCACCTAGCCCATGTCTTTATTTTGGACTATCAAGTTGTCGAAGATGTGGTTGCTAAAAAATAAATCCTTTAGGACCAAATTTGTGTTTTGTTATACTCTGAGGTTGTCTCTCTCTTTTTATCAACTACCATGGACCTCCTCAAGGATGCATCACTCCCTAGGAATCTAGGTGAAGACTATATCTAAAGCTACCTCATTCTTAAGGATAAGCTCAATGCCACAGTTGAAGAGTATGACCTTTATCATGGATAAAATCTCATTGGGGGGATATTTAATTTTAAAGAAATTAGGAAGGACCTTGCAATCATTTGTGTTTTCAACATCATTCAATCTAATATACAAAATTACAATTCATATGTGGTGGAAATTGTGGTGAACATTTGACTTTTGGAGTTTAAGCTTGTTTGTGTATCCAAGGTGTGTCAAACCTTTTGTGTTAAATTCAAAATGAAAAAGGTACAAAAAAATTATGTTAATTAAATTCTATTATTTTATTGAATATTATTTTTTATTTAATACATTTATATTTTGATAACATTTTTGGTGGTGATTCCTTTTCATTTTTTAAAATTATTCAATTAGATTGAATTTTATGAAAACACATCTAGGCAATGTCTTTAATTTGGATTGCCAAGCTATCAAAAAGGTGGTTTAGATGGTCATTAGTAAAGAAATCCCCCAGAACCAAATTTATATTGTTTTACTCTAAATTCATGTCTCTCTTTCTATCAACTTTCATGGAGCTCCTCTACAACACATCACTCCTTAGGAAGCTATCTAAATACTATATCCAAAGACACCTCATTATTGAGGATGAGGTCAATGCTAAAGTGGAATGGTATGACCTTTATCATGGCTTAGCTCTCATTGGGTGCCTATTTACTCTTAATAAAATTAGAAAAGCCTCATAATAATTTTTGTTTTCAATACCATTCAATTTGGTTTACAAAAGAACAACTTAGATGTAGCAAAAAATGTAATGAACTCTCCTTATGGAACTTAAGCTTATTTTTACGTTCATGATGTTTCAAACCTTCCATGCTCTACACTTCCTCTAGGGAAATCTCTCTCACTAGCCACCTCATTCTCCTACTATTGTATTGACCACCCAAAATAAATAAATGGACTCTCCTAATACTCCTCTCTTAGTTTGTTAGCCTCTACTTAATCTTAGTGGATAATTTTCTTTTTGGCTCACATATTATATTTTAATGTTTATGATATGTTTTTTGGTGGTCACGATTTTTATAGCTCTTTGGAGCTCCTCAAAACTATTTATAAAAAACATTATTTAATAATGATATTATATTAAGATGGTTTCTCCTTTCATTAAAAAACAAATCTAGGCATATTCCTATTAATATTATGATATTTTTTAAGATTGAAAAATAAATCATAAATAAACACATTTCAATTAATCTAAAGCCAATTTAAAATTAAGAAAATATTTATTACAATATTTTGATCATTACATCAATTATTTGAGGACATCATTTGTTCAAATAATCTATACATTTTAATTAATAGAAAATATTTTTATTTGTGTTTCAAATTGTTAGAATCAAAAGTAAACAAAAACTTCCTCTAAAATATATTTGTAATATTTTTCTATTTAGTTTTATGTTTATTTTGGAGAAATGTTTCAATATATTTATATATTTATAAATAGTATATTTTTGTGTATAACTGGATTGGTGTTTCTATATTTTCTTGTACCTCGCAATATACATATTTCTTATCCTTATATTTATATGCACATAATCCTTTTTTAATTATTTTCTCTTTCAAATTTTGACTAAGTCAATTCTTATCTATAATCTAATCTTACCAAACACAATGTTAGGATTAAGGTGTCATTTATCCTATAATCCTATGCACACGTTATTTATCCCCAACACTATGGGAAAGTATCCTTGAATACCTAACATGTAATTGGATAATAATTTGTAAATAAGATTCTAAAAGAATTTTGGCATTAGTTATCATATAAATTCATTAAGGAGGTGGAGCACAATGATGGAAATTACAAATATTTAAAAAAATTAAAGATAAAATATGTTTTCTAGGTGATAAAGGGAAGCGATGAGAATCTTTAAATAATGGATGATCTATAGAAGCTAGTGGAATCCAAATGGATTTGTAGAGTTGGGAATGTGAGCCACTAGAAGCTATGAATTCAATCATCCCTTTACAATTACAATTCTATATTTGGGCACTCATTGATTGCACCAATGTGACAACCATGTGAAGTCATTTATTATTTTCCAATTATCAAAATAGGATCTCTAAGGTGGGAAAGGGGTTTTTGCATGATACCATGGTTTTGGTGTCCATTATTTTGGAAAAATATTTATAATTTTATCCTCTCTCCATTCCTATATATTGAGAGTATGAGAGTTCTTTTATAAGTTTATTTTATAGGTACACAAGTGTTGGCAAAGCTATTTTAGAGTGAAGATAATGTTAGTGTGTTGGATGTATTTATTTGTTGAAGACTAATACATACTTGTCCTCTTTCTCATGTGAATTTACTTGCAAGTATGTTGTTGGTGTTGTCATTGATGTCAACAATTGCTGGTGTTGGTCATTGATGTCAATAGTGTAGAGATGGTTGGTGTTTTCAAGTGCTTGTGCTAGTATGGATGTGTTGTGATTTGATACGAAGGTATTGTGGTTTTGTAATTAGTGTTGTCATTGATGTCATTGATGGATAAGAGTTGCAATTGTAGTAAGTTCACTTGGTTTCCAAGTGCTTTTGAGAAAATTTAAATAAAAGAGTGTGTAGTGTGACAAAGGTGTGTTCAATGTTGTGCTCCACATTTCTTCAAGATTGAAGATATGCTCATGTGGTTTGGATATGATGATTAGAGGTGTTCAAAGGTTTTATATCTAGAGTTTCATGTTTTAGATTATTTTGCAGTGAAATTTGTGTTTGACAGTTTATCTGTCTATGTAGAAGGTTGTCTGAGAGAAATGAGATTTCTTTCTCCACAATAAAGTTTCTTGTCTTGCAGATTTGGGAATGAGCTTATATTGTCTCTAGCTTCCTTCCCTTAAGGTTTTAGGTGTTGTGGTGTTTCTTAAAGTTGGTTAGTAAGTTGTATTATGTGGAAATATGTCTGGTTGCATAGAATAATGGTGTTCTTACTTCTAGGTGGTTGTGGCAGAGTTACAAAATATTTTGATGATTTTAGAGTATTCTAAGATGGTGTGTGGATGCAATGCAGTTTTTTGTGTGGTTTGCATGACCTAGGGAAGTGTGTATGTGATCGCTTGTAGTGTTAGTTCAGGTTTGGCTGACCTAACATGATAGTGCTATTTATAGAGGTATCTCATGGATTGTGTAGTGTGGTGATGTGGATTTAGGTCCCAATTAGCCCTTGGTGTGGTCATACTTCACTTCTTTCCACCGTGGAAGTGTTTGGTGTTGACCTATTTTTGTGTTACACATTTTAGGTGCATACATTTCATTAAGGCCAACCTAATTGAGATTGTTTAGGTCGTGGATGGTATATAAGTAAGGTAAATTGTTGGAGATGTGTGTGGATCTATATAAGGTGTGTGAAAGATGCAAATTTGATTAATTTTGGTAATCTAAGTGTGAGATCAATGCCTATGACTCCAATGCAGCAAGCATAAGGGTCTACATATTTAGTGTGCTTGAAGTTTCTGGAGGTAGTGAGCCAAATGTTGTGGATGGCATTAGGTTTAAGTGGTGGATTTCTCTTGTTTTCTTGAGATAGTGAATATCTTTGTAATAGTATTCTTTTATTTTCTTTCTTCTTGGTAGTGAGATTGTAATGGTGTAAATTTCACCCCTTCCAAATTCACCATTTACACCCCTTAACTTAGAAAAATAAAACTTGATGATACTATTCCACGTCGTTCGTTCGCATCCATCAACTTGGTGGCTATTTGTAGTGTCAATGGGGGAATTTTTGTTGGGGATGCAAGTGCGGTGTGTGGATGTCTATGCAGTGTGATGTCACTTGATAGGATTCCCACCTCTGAAATATGAAGAGGCGTTACACTTCTCTATTGGTGATGAATTATAATGCCTTTGCCCCTTTGAATGACCTTGAATGGCTCTTTTGACCTCCATTTCATCCTCAAAAGACTATATTCTTCATTCAATTCATCTTCTACACACTCATTCAATCTTCTTCACACTTCTTCACACTTCTTGAACAATCCATAGTTTATTTCACATCATCTCCACCATTTTTGAAGCTCCAAGTCAACACTCTACTAGTTTTACTCCTCTCATTGTTGTAGCAACTTTGGTACTCACAAGCTTGCGAGATCACATCTTCCTTCATGTGCTTGAGAGCATCTTGTTGGAAGGTGATATCCCTTTGTTTAGCATTATTGTATTGGTTTAGTAGAATATTTTTGTTAGCATTGTTTGGAATTCCTTCCTTTCAATAATTTATTTATTGTACTTTCTCTATTGTGGCTATTTTGGCTGTCCATGGAGGTGGGAAGACCAAAATGAGGGTTTGACTATGGCAAGCCTCGAAATAGCCTCAAAATTTTTCCTCGTTCTGTTGTGTGTAGGTGTTTCATTTCAGCGGAGCTTGCAAGATGCTAGAACGACCATAAGTTTTATTTTCTCCACTTGCACTCTTGTCAAATTCTATCTTTTAAGTTAAATTATTCTTCTTGCTATTTTAGTCTTCTAGTTGTATTTTTCTTTTCGTCATCATATAAAACTGCATTTGGTAGGTCAATTCTCTATTAGTCTCAACTATACTTTGTACTCTGTGTATGTATGGACACCAACAACAGATCGAGATGTCAGTGTTTCGTGTTGTCATCCCTCTTCTACGTTGGAGTCCTTTAGTAGAGAGCTTCCTAGGTTACTATCTAGATTCAATAATTTTCTCACCTGGTTTCCTAAACTCTTAGGTTGATAGAAGGAAAGTGACAGACCAAATATCCCTCCTTTTCAACCTTCTTAAAACATCAAAACTATCTTAAACAATCCCTTAGTGTGAGGTAGATCAGGGCAGCTAATTATTATAGACTCTCTTGTGACCTCGAGTCCTGAGTAGTCAGTCTCCCTCCTCTACATTTTGGTGAACTTGACATGAAACTTGTAATATCCATTTATTTGTGTTGAGGTTCTCTCTCCCTCATGTTTGCATAGGTTGTGGGCTTGTGCATTGTGACGCTTTATGAGCTTCACAACTTAGTCTACAACCTTTGGGTACATAGTTAGAAGGAGCACGTAACAAAAACACTTAGATGGAATTTACAAGTGTCACTATGGATCTTGCCTCCTAGGAGATGGTATCAATGACAAAGATGAGTTTCTTTGATGAAAAAACTTGTGCCTCTACTCCTCCTATCTCCCCTTTAGCTCAACCTTTGGATAAGAATGAAGTTGTACCTATTCCTATAGAGCATCTCATTGCTCTAGATAAGAGGCCATTGGATCTTGAAAATCACTTAGGAAGAGATCAAAGCATGGATAGGCCCACTAGGGTTGTTAATGAGATCAGATATATGCTATAAAAGGATCGAACAAGCATATATTTTCTTTGTGGCCTTACCAATCTAATGGAAGAATATGTCTCTTCTTACAACCCTGGGTCAAGTATTACCTAAGGCCAGGTGCTTGATGCTTATGAAAGACAAATTCGTGTCTCAATGCCTATGACATCGGTATGCTTGGCTGAAACGGGCCCTTTAGTTAACATTTCCATTCATGTTCTGCCTCCTACTATCAAAGCAAGTAGAATACACCTAGAATTCAATGTTCTTCCTCCTGGGGGCAGCTCTATCCTTGGTAGTGGGATTTACAATGGAATGGGGACTGGTGGTCCTAGTATATCTGGTGGCTCTAGCGATGACTCCAGTGGTGGTCATGATGGTGGCTCTGGTGGTGGAAACTACTGTGATGGCCTTGGTGGAGGCTTCGATGGTAGCTTTGGTGGTGGTCTTGGTGGTGGCTCTGGTTGCAGCTCCATTGGTCCTATATCTTCATTTGACCTTTTTTTGAATGCCCTATTGCAAAATATGGGTCAAATGCAAAACCAGCTGGCGAGTTTGTCTCAAGCCTCTTCCTAGCCCATCTTTCAACCTTTCTTCTAACATAGCCCTTTGTTGATCATTATTTTGAATACTCCCTTCCCTCAAGGGATAGAAATTACTAAATTTGTGAAATACGGTGGTAAAGGAGACCCTTAAATACACATGTCAACTTTCAATGTGATGTGTACAAACTTATTTAACCATGATGCTCTGATGGCCAGATTATTTCCTCGATCTCTCAAGGACACAACACTAGAGTGATATTGTTATTTTCCTAAAAAATCTATATTCTTATTCGATCAACTTGTTAATTAGTTTCTTCGGTAGTTCCAGGCTAACATTGAGCCAAAGATGACCTTCTCAGATCTCATCTGGTGTAAGCAAGGAGAGCATGAGAAGATTACAGATTTTATTGATCGATACCAAGTGATCTTTTCACAAATATCTTACCTGCTACCCGACTTAGACCTGCATAAGGTGTTCATTGGCAACCTGTAGTGACCTTGGTAGGAAAAGTTTTCCTTAGTGAAGTACTCTTCTTTCACACATCTGTGTGCAGTGTTGTAGGAGTATCAACATATGGTTTTTCAGTTTGGGGGATCTTCCTCACACTCCCATCCCAAAGGAGGATCTATAGTATAAATTTCAAAAAAAAGGAAAATTTGTTGCGAATGTATTTGTTGCATCTAATGATGAAGGCCTCTAGTGCAACAAATAATTAACAAAATTATGATATTGCTATCAGGATTTAACCATGTAGTTTACAAGTCAAACTCATTCACCCATGTTTCATGAGTAGTGGTTCACAAGAACCCATCTCTCATGATAATGAATGGTCCACTTAGCACTCATTGCATCTAGGTGATGCTTATAGAGGTGAAGCATTGGACCTTCCTGGGAGGTCACCCATCCTAGTACTACAACTCAAGCATGCTTAACCATAGAGTTTCCCCAAGGTTAAGCCTACTTAGCTTGAAACCCAATTTGCAAAACTTTCAACAAGTGTTGTTCCTTACGAACCATTTATTATAGAGCCCCACCTAGATGCAGTGAGTGTTAAGTGGACCATTCATTATCATGAGAGATGGGTTCTTGTGAACCACTACTCATGAAACAAGGGTGAATGAGTTTGACTTGTTGAAGGTTTTGCAAATGGGGTTGCAAGCTAAGTGGACTTAACCTTGGGGAAAAAGTTGTGGTTAAGAGTACTTGAGCTAAAGTAGTATTGGGATGGGTGACCTCTCGAGAAGGCCTAGTGCTTCACCTCTATGAGCATCACCTAGATGCAATGAGTGCTAAGTGGACCATGCTCTATCATGATAGATGGGTTCTTGTGAACCACTACTCATGAAACATGGGTCAATGAGTTTGAATTGTAAACTACATGGTTGAATCTTGATAGCAATATCATATTTTGACACGTTGTGGAAAATACCTCCTACTTATCAATTGATGAGCTAAAGGGGCTCTAAAATGAATGGTACATAAGGCAAAACACTTGTTGAAGGTTTTTGAAAATAGGGTTGCAAGCTAAGTGGGTTTAACCTTGGGGAAAATTTTATGGTTAAGCATGCTTGAGCTGGAGTAGTACTGGGATGGGTGACCTCCTGGAAAGGCCCAATGCTTCACCCCTGTGAGCATCACCTAGATGTAAAGAGTGCTAAGTGGACCATTCATTATCATGAGATATGGGTTCTTGTGAACCATTACTCATGAAACATGGGTCAATGAGTTTGACTTGTAAACTACACAGTTGAATCCTGATACCAATATCATAATTTGACATGTTGTGGAAAATACCTCCTAATTATCAGTTCAAAAGCTTAACTGAATCTTATTCTTCTATTTTGTAAAAAATATTAAGATAAAGTTATAACCTTAGAGGATCCTTGACCTTTTAGAGAGCCTTATCCCGATTGGTATGATGGAAATGTGTTTTTCCAATACCATCATGTTCATGAGCATGATATTGAACATTGTATACGCCTACATCATGAGATACAGGGCCACATCGATGACCATACCATTCGTCTCGATGGTAAAAAGAAGAATGCAAACAAGTCTGTGGCTAAGGCGAATAGTGAATTGCAAATTTATACAGACCCATTTCTATCTCACTCTACGAATTTGATTATTGATCCTTCTAGTGCTTCTCCTAGGGCCTCAATTTAGGTAAACATGGTTTTGTTCATTCATGGTCCTCCCCCTCATCTTGCAACTAGTTCACCAGATATAACCTTTGCATCATAGGATTTACCCATGAATAAGAAAGATTCTCCTCTATACATTCCCACTCGCATGAATGGAAACATTGTGACATGAGTCCTTGTGGACCCCATGAGTCAAGTGAATATTATTACCAAGGAGACTCTTTTGTTGAATTTGTTACAAAGGGAGGAACATGAAAATATGAAGACCACCATATGTACCCATGATAGCCTCTCTCTTGCTCCTTACAACTCTATAACTCTTTCCATCCTAGTGGGACCTAAGGCTGTGAATACTACCTTTGATGTCATTCCAAAATCTGACTTATTCAGAGTGAAGCTAGGCATCCCATGGCTAACTTCCATGAACATAGTCATTTTTGTTATTTATAAATGTCTGAAATTCTCCCACAAAAGTGCAGTACATTTCATGCATGGTATTGGATATCAGTTGTTGGTATCACGTGGGGGGTATTCATTGGATCATTTTTGGCCCTCCTCAGTCGACCTGCTTCCTCTAAAAATGAACCTACTTTATCGAAATTACATTGTATAAGACTGGGGGCAGGGTGTTACCGAAAATGACTTACCTTGTAGTGTAGCAGTAAGCTTCCTCTTCCTCCCAAAAGGGGAAGGAGGAACTTACTCATTCTCAGGGCCCTTCTTTTTCCTTTGCAGTTCCACTTGTTTCCACCTCTCATCCTGCTATGGCACGTGGTGCCGTTGAATTCTTCCCTTACGTGTCTGTTGGGGAGTTTGATGGTGCTCGCTTGGTTGAATACCAAGTGTTAGGTGTTCGACCTTCCTATCTTTCCCATGGTGCCTCGCCTTGTTTTGTATGGTAAGGGGAAGGGTCCCCGTGGAGTCACCTCTATGGCCTCCTACTACGACTTCTCCCAGGTTAGTGAATGGGACGAGGCCCACCGTTGAGATGCTTGAGTCTACTTCTCCACCTATTTTTGTCTATGCTCCTGTATCTCTTCCTCCTATTTTTATCCGGGTGTCATTCCCTTCATCGAAAATGACTATAATGGATACTCCGATGACTGAACAGGAGCCTTCCACTCCTCCTCAAGTTGCATCCTCTAGCTCTCGAAGCTCTATAAATCACTTTGTACATTAGAGTAAGCACCAAAAAAAGGCTCTATCCACTGAGTAGGCTGCCTCACAGAAGGAAGAAGAGGAGACAACAACTCCTATTTTGGTGTCTTCTACTATGTCCTCCTCTTCCACCCCTTTTTATTCAATTCCCTCCACCTCGATCTTTCTTCTGAATCCCCCTACAAGCATTGATGATCCTCACCATAAAAGGGTGAAGTGGTCATTGCTCCTTTGGCTGAGTCACCTCTCTTTATGTCCCTTCCGAAACATGCCACCTTTTCCCAAGCCCGTAGTTATGTTGAATACCTCGGTGGTTCTTGTTGTTGTGTTCTCTACTTCTTCCTCACCTTTCACTTTGTTTGTGGGGATCTCACATCCTTTAATAAAGAAAATTTTGGAGGACGACCATGATTCTAATGGGGGTTGGAAGAAGGGGTCACCTTCTTCAAAATTTGGTTCTATGTTGGCTTGTGTTGTCCTAGTGATGGAGGCAATGCCAATGTCCCTAGAGTTTGTCACTGCCCTCTAGTCTTTCGGTGAGGTTGGTAGTGGATCTCAAGTGCCTCCTTCATCACCCGCTTAGTTGATACATTACACTCCCATGAAGTTCATGTTCAACTCGATAGATGATTTCCTAGCTCTATCAGTGATTTTTGCAAAATCATTAACATTTACCTTATAAGAGTTGAGTGAGGAAGACCTCAAGGGGCCTCTTCCTTGGCTCTTGTTGCAGGAGAGTTGGAGGGTTCTCCCCTTGCTACTCCACCCTTGTAGGCTCATTCTCCTTCCCCTTACAATGATTTATATTGGGAGAATGATGACCTCTTGGTTGATGAGGACTAGGGGCAACCCTTCTTTACTTGTAGATTAGATTTGTGTGTGTGTTGTGTTTCTCTCATTCTTGTTTTATATGTTCTTGGAGGACCCTTGTCACCATCATAGGTGCTTGGATACAAGAGTGTTTTGTGTCATGAACTTCTATTTGTCACATCATTCTTCTATTTGTTGTGCCTTGATTTTCAACAATTGGGGATGATGCAAAGTGTTGGGGGAATTTAGGCCTCCCTTCCATGTTGACCCAATTTTTTAATTTTTATTTTGTTTTCACATAACTTTCTTCACATGGTCTGATATAGTAGGGGGTTGATGACAATTCATATACATTATATTATATTTATGAGCAGCTTTGATCTCGAAATATCAGATCCCCCTATCTCTTGGTGTATATGTTTTTGTTTGTGTTGTCGTTTTATCTTTCTCTATTTTTTATTTCTTTGTGATGTTGTGGTGCTTATGTGTTGTCCCTCATGTGGTGAAAACATTACCATGGTTACATCTCACCATGTTCTGCGCACCACAACATGACTTTTATTATTTCTTCTCTCCTTAGGATGTCACATGCCTTTGAGTTTAGCACACACCATCCTAAGGGGGGCTATCATACTGATTTGTTTTTTAGAAGGTGTATTCAGTGGCCAAGGAATCCCTTGCTCAAAATACCTTCTTTTTCAAAAATTGCATTCTTAAACAAGGACCCCTAGTATAATCTTTCTTTCATCATGGATTCGTAAGATATAATCTGAAAAACTTTCCTTCGAGAAGGGAGTAATTTTTCTGATGAAGAGGATTGAAAACTCGCCCTTGTGAGGGAGTATTCTTTCTTTTGAACTCCTTGATGAAATAAATATTTCAAAAGATTCCTTGATGCTAGAATCATTGGTGAAAAATGTTATCGCATTTCAAACAGAGCATCCCTTGAGTGGGACCCTTTTCGTTTGAAGAGTTATTGAGGGACCCATTTGAAAGCTTCTCCTTCAATTGTTGACTATCTGTGTGACCATTTGTTTGTTTGAATGTGTGGAATTTTGATATCTAAAATGTTTTTTCTACGGATTAAAATGTTTCTTTGTAGGGGCACATGCAAAGCTACTTTTCAATCAACCTTGCAAGACCAAGTACATGTAAGTGCCCATCAGACTCTACAGAGCCTCTCACATCAGGCTTCCCTTAGGACCGAGAACTTGGGGGTGCCTCCTTTGCAAGTCCAAGGACTTGTAAAGTGATTTCATCCTGTGGGATCTCTTTGTTTGACTCTGTAGGACCGAGCACCTATAGAGCCTTTTGTTCCCTTTTCCATAATTATGCTGACCTACGATGAATTTATTCAAATTTCCTCAGGACCAAGTACTTGTGGAGCCATCTCCTCTTCCTAAGAATTTGGGTGTGTCATATTGTGGTTTGCTTCCTCGATGGTTCAGGTATACTTTCTTTGAACTCTTTCGATCTATACCTCACATTTGGTAGCACATATGCTTGCTAAAGTGGGGGTACAAGTCATTCCACACTTCATTTGACAACATCTCCATAATTTTTGAAGCTCCAAGTCAACACTATATTGGTTTTACTCCTCTCTTTGTTAGGACAATGTTGGTACTCACAAGTTTTCCAGCTCACATCTTCCTTCATGTGCTTGAGAGCACGTTATTGGAAGGTGATATCCCTTTGTTTAGCATTGTTGTATTGATTTAGTAGCATATTATTGTTAGCATTGCTTGGCATTCCTTCCTTTCAATACTTTCGTTATCATACTTTCTCTATTGTGTCTATTATAGTTGTCCATGGAGGTGGGAACATTGAAACAAGGGTTTGACTATGGAAAGCCCTTAAACAACCCCAACATTTTTCCTTGTTCTGTTGTGTGTAGGTGTTTCATTCATGTGGTACTTGCGGGAAGCTGGACCAACCGTAATTTTTATTTTTTCCACCTTTTGTCTTCTCAAATTCTATCTTTTAAGTTAAAGTATTCTTCTTTATTTTTTAGTCTTTTAGTTGTATTCTACTTTCCATCATCGTATAAAACTGAATTTACTAGGTGGATTAGTTAGTGCTTTATTTGTCTCTATTGTACTTTTGTACTATTTTTCTGTACAGACGTGAGTACTTGACTGGGACACCAGTATGCCACACTTTCATTTATCTTTTGCATTAGAGTCTTTTGGCAGAGAGCTACCTAGGTTACAGTCTAGATTTAGGAATTTTCTCACCTAGTTTCCTAAAATATCGGGTTGATAGAAGGGAAAGTGACAGACCAGTTGTCCTTCCTTTTCACAATTCTTAAAACATCAAAACTATATTAAATAATCCCTTAGCATGGGGTAGATTAGGGCAACTGATTGTTCTAGACCCTCTCATGACTTGGGGTCTTGAACAATTGGTCCCCCTCCTCTATAGAGCCACCCGATAGTGAGCCTTTCTTCTTTTTCTGGGTAGAGTGCCTAATTATATTTGGTGTTGCAATTCATATATGTGAGCTAATACTCACCACAGTTTTTCCCTTCTTAGGATTTCCATGTAAATCTGGTGTTGTTCTTCAATGTGTTTGCATTATTGTTTCATATATTTGCATTCTTCTAATTCATGATAAGGGTTTGAAAAGATATTAAGGGTTTGATTTTTTTAAGTATACAACTAATTCACCCCATCCCTCTCAGTTGTCCTATGAATCTAACAATTGGTATCAGAGCTGTGGTTCCTTGGAGAAAGCTTAAATGCTCTAGGTAGATCTAGATGGCATACAAGAAGGGTTTCAAAGCTCCTATGTTCAATGGAATGAATTATACTTACTAGAAGGCTAGGATGGAGTCCTTTCTGGTATCTCTTAGATTTGGTGTCTAGTAGTTAGTTGAAAAAGGATACACTATTCCTATTGTTGGTTTGACAAGTGATGATGAAATCAAAGAATATGAGAACAATGGTAAAGCAAGGAATGCTATTCTAAGTGGACTCTCTGATTCTGAAGTTGAAAAGGTGATAAGTCTGAAATCTACTAAATATGTTTGGATAAAGTTGGAGAGCATTTATGAAGGATATGACAAGGTCAAACAAGAAAAGATGCAAAACTACAAATCAAAATTTGAAACCCTAAAGATGTCTAAAGATGAAGATATTACTGCCTACATGCTCAAAGTGGATGAAGTTGGCAATGCCATCAATTGAAGTTGTGAAAAAGGTACTAAGAAATCTTCCTAAAACTTATAGTTCTAAAGTTTATGTTATGGAGAAAGGTGAAATTTTGGATAATTATTATAGAGATTATATGTTTGGTGCTTTAATTTCTTATGAATTGAGAGAGTTTGGTCAAGATGATACAAAGAAAGAAACTTCCTTTAAAGGTTGCAAAGCAGAGAAGGGTAATGAATTAGATCCTAATGATCTTGATGAGGTGGAAGTAAATTTTGTACGGATATTGAAAAAGGGAACTGGAAAATACAGAGGTAAGTTACCATTTAAATGTTCAATTGTGGTAAGATAGGTCATTATTCTTCTAAATGTCCAATCAAAGTTGCAAATGACAAACCTAAGAACCAAAAATGAAAATTTGTCAAGAAGAGTTATGTTGAAAGAAACAATGGTGTATCCGATGATGAAGAATTTGACTATCTTGATGAGGACACAAATGAAAGCTTATTCATGGCTCTAAAAGTTAGAACTAGTTCTTCTAATCTTGAAATATGTGTGAAGGAAAGTGCTCTAGTAATAGGTCATAACATTGAAGGAACTATGGTGACTTCTTTTCATGCAAGAGAAGAGAGGAATTACTGGATCATTGATAGTGGATGCTCAAATCATATGGTAGGTGATAAGAGTAAGTTTTTTAAACTTCAAAGGTATGATGGTGGTCTTGTTAAGTCTGGTAATGATACATATACCAATATTTGTGGAAAACGTTCAATTAGTTTTGATGGAAAGCATCATACAAATGATGTTCTTTATGTCAAAGGACTCTAACATAATCTTCTAAGTGAAGGATAGATGTGTAGAAAAGGATATTGTTGCAATTATTAAGGTGTTTTCATTGATGTCAACTATGTGTATGGAATTTGGTTATTGATTGCAAATGTCAAGGATATTGAAAAAATTGTAATAAAGAAGGTTTGGTAGTTTGTGCATGTATAGTTTAGATGTTGAAGAAGTGTTATGAGTATATGGAGTTATCCTTATGTTTCTATTTATAGAAAAATATTAGAGTGAAGTAATGTGCTGAATTGATGTCTCTGGTACTTGGTTTTCAAGTTCTTTTGAGAAAAATTGATAATAGTGAAAACATTGTTATGTAGGTATTTAGTGTTTACTTCAGGATGTGCTCCGTGTTTCTTCTGGGTTGATGCTACAATTGTGTGGATTTGAGGTATTATTCATTACTATCGGTAGTTACTATATCCTGAATTTGGGCTTCTAGATCATCGTACAATGTGAGATATTTTCACCAATATGTGAACTATGCATTTCAATGTGTCTGGATATGGTTCGAGAGAAATGTATTAGCTCTGAATTTCTTTGCATTTTGGTTTCAATACTTGTGGTTATCAGAATATTTTGATAAGGTTTTTCTCTTGCTTGGTTCAAAAGGATTTAAGATTTGGTGTTTTTGTTGATGAGTTTTTGAGTTACAGTGCATTATAATGGTTGACAAGGTTATTCAAATGTACAAAATATTCATACTTTTTAGGTGGAGTTTGTTGTTAAGCTTCTATATGAATTTACATATTTTTATTACATACTCTAGATCGTGTTCAAGGGAATTTTGTTGTTAAAAAATATTGGACTGAGTTAAGGATGTGTGTGCTTAATTGTTTTATGTGTTTGCACGGGTGTTGGCCGATCTTGTGTTAAGCACTACTTGCGAAATTCATAGAAGAGTGTTGAGGCATGTTGGGACTCATTTAGGTCCTCATTAAGTATATGTATAGGTCACCCTCATTCTCTTCCATCATGGGAATTCTTTATCGCTGACCTAATTTGAATTTGTAAATGAAAATTATGAATGACCAACGTTGAAAGTGTTTCAAGGTTGAATACAATATAAATATGAGTTGAGATGTTTGTAAGAGACATAAAGAGATGTGAGATATGTGTGTGTGATGTGATTTTGAGTAGATTAGTGCAAATTTCAAAGTGTTGAGCTCCTGATGGCAATGAGCTGAAGGTGTACTCTATCTTCCAAGCATGTCTGCCAACGTGTGAGAAAATTATGGTAGAATCTCTATTGCATTGAGATAGTTTTCTCTCTATAAAAATTCTCTTATATCTTCTTTGTAATTATGTGGTAGTGAACCCAGGTAGTGAGCCCTCATTGGATAGTGTGTCCTATCTTGGTAGTGAGCCTTTGTATTCAATTTTGGAATTCTTTATATTATGAGCTAATCCTCACTGTGGTTTTTCCCTCATTGGGTTTTCCACATAAATCTAGTGTTCTTATGTGTATGGTTTTACCACCTCAAGGTTTTATTTTTGATTTTAATGATTAATCACACTAGCAGTGCAAAGGTTATATGGTTTCTTATATATCTATCTTTTGTTGAGGGTTTTGAAGTTTAAAATTTCTACAACTGATTCACCCCCCCTCTTAGTTGTCTTGTTCAACAATTGGTATCAGAGTGAGGTTCCTTGGAGAAGAACTTAACCACTTAAGGAAGGTCCTTGATGGTAAACAATATCACTATTTAGTGTCCTAGGTTTTACGACACTAATTATGCATTCCAAAAAATGAAGATGGAAGGATATTTTTCATACTATGGATATGAGATCAAAAAGTCTATTCAGAACCAATATGTTGCTCCTACAAATGGTCCAAGTACTATTGATGAGATCAATGCACTTGAAATCAACAATAAGGAAAGGTTTATTATTGTAAATAGTCTTTCATATTTTGAATTAGTTAAAGTTATGAATTTGATGACTACTAAAGATGTCTGGGATAAGCTAGAAAAAATGTATGAAGGAGATGAAAAGGTTAAATAAGCAAAATTGCAGAACTTGGAGGCACAATCTAAGATCCTATGAATGGGTGAAGATGAGAACATCAAATCCTACATGCAAAGAGTAGATGAGCTGGTAGGTGGGATGAGAGGACTTGGTGCACAAATAGATGAATCCAAGATAGTGAAGAAGGTACTCAAAACTCTCTGTGATATATATAGTGAAAATTTATATGCTATAGGAAATTGTAGATTATAATACTTATACTAAAGATTAGTTGATTGGTACTCTAACTTCATTTGAAATGAGAAATCTTGGTTTGGAAAATGTAACAAAGATAGAAATTACATTCAAGGATGCGAAAGTGGAAGATCCGGATGAAGAAAATATTGATGAAGTGGAAGCAAATTTTGTAAGAAGAATGAAAAAGGGCTCTGACAAGTATCAAGTTAAATTACCATTCAAATGTTTTAGCTGTGGAGGAATACATCATTATGCTTCAAGATGTCCCAAAAGAGCTGAAAGAAACAAACATAGAGAAGGTAAAGAAAATAAAGGAAAGATGATCAAAAGAGCCTATTATGTCAATGAAGATGTTGGTATTTCTAATGATGAGTCTAATTATGGAGATTCTGATGATAATTTGTTGGTTGTTTTTACTATAACCAAGTTTATCTTTTAATCTACCTATAGAATTGCCAATTCCAATCAAGGGAAGCTCAAAGGACCTGGACCAACTGACGAGGGTTTTAACAAAACCTCCTACACTTCGGGCTCTGCAAGACTCGGGAGGGTGATCCCCTTAAATGTGTTTTTAACCTCTGCACCAAACTTATAAACAATCATTAACAATAACTGATAATCTCATTTAATAGCTCAACAAAATAGGATAATATTGAATAGAATTGGCTGTTCATCAATAGTATCAACTACTTGGAGCATGAGATGATTACAACAACACTTCACAACTTAAGATGGTCATTGATTTTCAATTCATAGCAAGATCTAAGAAAAACAAACAAATACAGAACCTCACAAACAAGAACAACTTAGACCAGTGCCATATACCATTGGAGGAGTCAAATTCATAGACATTTAAGGATTCATGGAAGATTCAAACACATAACATATAAGATCTCTGATAATATTGCCTTACAATACCATCAATTTGTATCCTAACCCAATACTACTTATCAAATCCTTGTATAAACATATCCATCTATAACCCCATTTAAGCAGTTTAATCAATTCCTTGAATTAAAGCTAAAATGAGAATCATACACACCACAATAGTGAGATGAATGAAATAAACCTTGATAATTTTATTCAAGATTATAATATGTCTATACAATGGAGAGACATGAGTTCAGAATAAATCATTTCCATTCAGATGCTAGTATTGTCATGAAACATCAAACTATCATGAGTTCAAAACCTACTACAGAATGACATAAAATCTAAATTGCATTTACACTAAACCAACAAGATTTTATAATTTTCTCTGCAAATTTGCTTAGAATCGACCCAAAATTATCTAACTTGCTAACCCATATTTGTGGCCTTGAAATCCTTCTTATAGAGAATGAAGGAGCAAACAAGCATCGAGCCAGATAATACACATGTCACTGGTCACTTGGACCGCCCTGCGACATCTCAAAAAACCGTTACAACAACTGAGTCCCTTGAGAATCTTCTTGTTTATCCCATCTGTTGAAAATGGCTGATGCATCGGCCAAACTTCAAAAACCTGCACCAAAACTGCCATCAAAATACAACTGGAAACTGTTGTAACTGCAACGACTAAGCTGTTAACCACCAGTAACCAACTCTGTCTTAATCTTCCTCGGTTAAGTATTTATCCACCCATTTATGATATTCTTCATCCGTTGACCAATCAAAATTAACCACCTCATTCACCTTAGCATTCTTGTAACTGGGTCATAACGTGCTGCCACCGCTCTGAGCAGGTCCACATCGGGGAACACATTTGGCACTACTAACCTCCCCATGTCGTATCTCCAACCATTAGAGAAAGGGTGAGGTAAATTTCGCTGTCCATACCATAGCCTAAACATTTCCAAACTAGTCATAGGAACCCTAACATCTGCAATGTTGTAATTTTTGCACACTAGTCCTTCACCTAGGGTTCTTCCATTCATCAAAAATAGACCCTTCCTCCTATCATTTGTTGAAAATGGGAGTTGATCCAAAAAATCGTCATACAAATTCCTCTGTAAATAATCAACATGGCCAGAATGCTACTTTGGTGGTGCCATCTCAAATAAACTAGGGCCTCTTTAAAATCTCAAATTTTGAACAAACTAGGGCTACTTAGAAAACAAAATTATAGAAAGACCTTGCTATTTCCCATAATTCAACAAACCAATAACCCTATGAAAACAATCAACAAGCCCTATGACAAGCACACCACAATTCTTCATAAAATCACAGTCAAATTAACCAAGTAGTGCAGAAACAACTCACGGGATTTACGCTTTGTAGAAGACCAAATTCCTGCTGTGATTGCTCAAAATCTTCATCTCTGGTTCTGGAAATGCTTCGCAAAGGTGCTTGAATGGTTTGTGGTGAAATAAGACGAAGGAAAAATACTTTATGTCGATCGAATTGAGCCAGTAAACATCTCATCCGTCATTAAAGCTCACTTACATACTGTGCCAATGACTCCAATCACATTTGATGCGAATTCAAATTCTAGCCGTTGATCCTTCATTTTTGTCAGATCATCGAATGACTGCCTTCAAAAAATCTGACAAAACCTCCATCTAAGCACCAAGGGCCCACCACATTATGCATCACCAAAGAAATACACGTGGCACTCACCCGTGATCGCAATCAATAAACACCTTGCATCTTCGGATCACGCAATGGCGGGCAACCATTGATCTCCACCATTGGAAATTGTGTTCATTCATAGCAGTTACTAGTATTGAACATAATTGTCAAGAAAATTTTCGTCAAGGTTATAAAATCTCCATTTATTTTGAGCACGTGCATCTTGCAACTATTTTAGTAACCCACCATATAATGTATTAAAAACCCAACATAAAAATTAAAACATTTTGATTATCCTTTCGGCATCACCAGCTGAGACACGTGGCACTCACCCGTGATATCACAATCAGTTGAAACTCTGTGGTGGGGTCATCACGGGATTGCAGGGAATGGCTGAGATCAACCAATGGTTGATCGATGGTCAACTAAAAATTTCCCTTCAAAATAAAACATTTATTAATAAGGACAAGGGGACACCGCCTAGGCCGATGACAAACAATGGCTTAATGTTGTTCTTAAACATAGGGCATGGGCCAACCTAAACTTAGGAAATAATAAAGTTAGGATAAAATATTTAATTCTGTTTATTAGAAGGGACATGAACTAGATGAAGCAATGGGACATAAGTCATTTTAAAACCCACTCCAAAAAGGTAACAACCGAATAGATCTCACCCAAGGTATTAGATAGAACATTAGGATTTTCATGAAGGAAAAAATAAAAACCCAACCTTAGGTTTCTTCCGAATAATAAGACAGGTTAGTACAGAAGCAAGATAATAATGGAATTCAAAGAACAAAAATTGAAGCTCCATAATAATGAATGCTTTTTCCTGGATTTAAAAGATGAATCCAATCCTAAAAAATGTGTGAAGGACGAAGAAATTTGATGGTACTATGGTCTGTGCTCTTCATGCTAAAAAAGAAGAGAACTACTAGGTTGTTGATAGTGTTTCTCAAATCACATATCCAATGACAAAAGTAAGTTTGTTGAAATTGAGAAATATGATGGAGGCTTAGTTAAGTTTGAGATGATTCTAGTGCCAAGATCTATGTGATAGGTTCAATAAGTTTTGATGGAAAGCATAATACTGACGGTGTCTACTATGTTAAGGGTTTGAGACATAATCTCTTGAGTGTTGGATAGATGTGTAAAAATGGATATAATCTTGTGTTCAAGGATGAAAAATGTGAAATTAGAAAAGGGTCCGAAACTGTGATCTTTTTTGGCAAGAATACTGAAGGAAACATCTATTAACTTAAAAGTGCTGATGGATATTACTTTATGTCTCAAATTAATGACATTTGGCTATGGAATCAGAGGATGCCATATTAATTTTGACAACATGGTGAGAATCAGTGTATTATAAGATGTGAGAGATTTATAAAAAATTACAAAGCCTATTAATGCAGTCTGCAAGGACTATCAGTTTGGAAAACAAGCTAGAAACAACTTTAGGTCAAAGGAACAATCTTCTATTGGACTACTGGAATTGATTCATACAGATATTTGTGGTCCTACAAGGTGACATGTATTGTATGCTTTTGATTGATGATTACTCAAGAATGACATGGGTTAATTTTCTTAGAGAGAGATTTGATGAATTAGACAAATTCAAGGAATTTAAGGATATGGTTGAGAATGAAATAATTTTGAAAGAAAAATATTTGTTGTCTGATAGAGGTGTGTTGGAAAAACAAGGATAGACAACTGAGAGGGGGGGGGGGGGGTGAATCAGTTGTTACCAAAATCAAACTTATACAACTTTAACCAATCCTTATATCATAGATTTGATAATTAATAATGCAAGCATAAGAACAACACATCAGAGACACACGAACACAAAGATTTTATATGTGGAAACCTTGTGAGGGGAAAAACCACGGTGGATGTTAGTCGACAAGATTATACCTTGTTAGAAGTATAATGAAGAATAAAAATAGAATGCACTTGCATTCAGGAACACTGCCTAGGGCACACTACTCAAAGGGAAGGTTCATTGCCTTACATACAATAATCAAATTAAAACCATTTGATGAATTTGAATTGGGAAAATAACTTCTGTAAAAGCTTGATTATAGTTTGAGTTAGGCACAGTAAAACCTCTTCAACTCTTCCACACTCTGCTCTGAATGATCTGACCTTTATTCACACTTGTACATCACTTGTACACTTGAGCACACTCTAAATGAGGAAAACAATCTTGAATATATATCCGCTACATGGATTTTCATCCACTAATCAGTCAGCCACAAATAAGGAATAAATTACAATTGTCGGCCTTGATACATGAATAAATTTCAATGCGTACCAACACAAGTTGGCCATAACATAGTGAGGACCCAAACAAACATCTCCAAACACGCCAAACAATAAGATACTAATCCTCATGGATCCGCAACATGCTAACACCACAAATTCGGCCAAGAACATGAACACTCAGGCACATATCAAAAAAATCTTCAATCACGAACACTCCAATCACTACAGACGTACACCAAGGATAGAGCACGATCTAGAATCATCCATGAATTTCATAGGAACATGAGCAACACATGAGATTACCATACTTTCATCCGCTTTGACCAAGAACATCTACAGAGACTGAATAACTATAGGTATACAGATCATCATAACTTCCACAAAACTTCATGCACACCACTGAAACTTTCAGACAACATACTAGAAAGGTTCAACACCAAACCCTTTGAAGTGCACCTTCAGATCTTCAATACATAGAGCTTTCCAACATTCCGACCTTCTCAGCTCCACTGGTTGCTTATACTATATTTTTTACAATTTTCTCAATCTCCTCGACATATATAGCCTTAAGTAGATTAAAATGCTAATAGTGTTAACATCAATGAAAACAATATATTAGTAACATAACCACAACATCCAACAATCTCCCCCTTTGGCATTGATGGGAACACATGATGTGAAAAATAATACCATCAACCCAACTAACTCTTCTTCAACAATCTTCCCCTGAGATTGTGCACTTTTTGTTTCCTTCTTCTTTCCCATTTTTTCACATTGCATCTCTCCCCCTTTGAAATCAATGGAAAAGGTGCATACGCTCTGATTTCAATTTTGAAAAAATATGACTACTCCCCCTGAGTACCAGTCACCACAACATCAATCTAGAATATGATATGCAATGAATTCATAGACTGATGCAAATACCTGCATCTTAGTTCTGATTAGGAGGGGAAATTACCCCTAACTTTCCTCTGAGGTACTCAAAAGTATCCTTAGGAAATGGCTTTGTAAAGATATCTACAATTTTCTTTTTGGTAGGTATGTACTCCAGTCTGACTTCTTTGTCACTTACTTTGTCTCTCAAGAATTGATACTTGATAGATATATGCTTTGTCTTTGAATGAAATACTAGATTCTTAGAAATTTTAATGTGCTTGAATTGTCACAAAGTATAGCAATGGGTTCTTCATACTCAATTCTGAAATCTCTCAACATTTGCTTCATCCATAATACTTGGGTACAACTGTTTGCAGTAGCAATGTACTCTTCCTCAACAGTAGATAATGAAACCGAGTTTTGATTTTTGCTTAACCAAGATACCAACTTCTTACCTAAGAATAATCCACCAGCACTGGTACTCTTCCTGACATCTATATATCCTACCCAATCAACATCAGTAAAAGCACTTATAGTAAGATCATCATTCTTAGGATACTAAAGACCAAGATCAACTGCCCCTTTTAGATATCTGAATATTCTTTTCACAACAGTCACATGGGACTCTTTAGGATCATCTTGATATCTAGAAACCATGTACACAACATTCATTATATCTGGCCTTGTTTGAGTCAAGTAGAGCAACCCACCAATCATTGATCTATACCTTGCTTGATTTTCTTTAGGGGATTCATCATTCTATGTGATTTTACATCTGGTCACCATAGGTGTACCAACAGGATTTGCTTCTTCCATGCCAAACTTTTTCATTAACTCTTTTACATATTTGGACTGAGATATAAAGATCCCATCTTCTAACTGATTTATTTTTAATCCCAAAAAGAATTTTAGCTCTCCTATCATTGACATTTCAAATTCACTTTTCATTTCATCAGCATACTTCATACACAAATCATCATCTCCTTCAAAGATAATATAATCAGCACAGACTTCAATGATCAATTCTTTGTTCTCATCCAACTTGAAATACAAATTGCTATCAGTAGTACCTTTACTAAATCCAAGCTTCAATAAATATCTGTCCAATCTATCATACCAAGCTCTAGGAGCTTGCTTTAGTCCATACAAAGCTTTCTTCAATCGACATACCATGTCCTTTTCATCTGTCAACTGAAATACATCTGGTTGTTCAACATAAACTTCTTCTTCTAGTTCACCATTCATAAATGCTGATTTCACATCCATCTGATATACTTTGTAGTTCTCAAAAGTAGCATAAGCAAGAAGTAGTCTAACAGCCTCAATTCTAGAAACAAGAGAAATTTTTTCTTCAAAATCAATACCTTCCATCTGTGAGTAACCTTTGAAAACCAATCTTGCTTTGTTTCTAATCATCACCTTGTTCATTCAGCTTATTCCAAAATACTCACTTGGTTCCAATCACATTTTTGTTCTAAGGTCTAGGAACAAGATCCCATGTATTATTGTTTTGTATCTACAACAGTTCTTTCATGGCTTTCATCCAATGTTCATCCTTGCATGCTTCACTTATATTTCTAGGTTTAACTTTAGAAATTATACAATATTCTTCTAGAATTCTTCTTGTAGTTTACACACCTTTGGTTTTGTCTCCTATGATCTGACTATCAAAATGAATTCTTCTTACATAGTTAGGAGTTTTGACATTTTCTCTTACTTCTTGTTCCTATGATCTTTCTTCCGCACTTTCGCTTGTTTCTGCTTCTTGATTTTCTTGATTCACCAGAACAGTCTGAAGTTGATTCTGTCTCTAAGCATTATTTTCAGCATCATGTTGATCATCTGAATCATAATCATTGACTTTGGATGTTTTACCAATATATTCATCAACCTTAACATTTGCACTTTCAACCATTTTCTTCAACCTTTTATTAAAGCACCGGTAAGCTTTTCTTTTAGTAGAGTATCCTAGGAAGATTCCTTCATCACTTCTAGCATCAAACTTACCTACATCATCATCATTTCTAGTTTCTTTATCAGATTCTTCATTAGTTATACCTTCTTTAGCATAATAGCATTTTCTTTGAAATCTAGTATTCTCAGGCTTTATTTTGAAACTCTTTCAGGACATCTAGAAGAAAAATGACCTATCTTACTGCAAGAAAAGCATTTAATAGGTAACTTTCCTTTGTACTTACCATGAAATTTTGATTCTCTTTACATAATCAATGCTTCCGGTTCTTCCAATTCTCTTTCTTCATCTTCATATCTGAATTTTCTCTAGGAACTCTCTATTGAATCGTATCTCTTTTTCCTAGATACAGTTTCCTTGAAAGTTGATTCAGTCTTAGGAGCAGACTCACCAAATTCACTTTATTCAAATGCAGCAAGTTTTCCAATCAACATGTCTTTTGTAATATTCATCACTGTTCTGAGTTCATCAATAGCATGATCTTTTGTCTTGTAGGAAGGGGGCATAGATCTAAGTATCTTAGCCATAATTTCATCATCATTCATAGTTCCTTCGACACATGTAATTTCCATCACCAATTCAATTATCTTATGCGAGAAGGAAAAGATTTTCTCATCTTCTCTCATCTTCAAGCTCTCCCATTTTCCTTTTAGACTTCGTAGCTTAGCACTTTTCACTAGTGCATCTCCTTCATACAATGTTTCTAGTTTTTTCCAAATCTGATATGCAGTCTTCAAACCCATCACATTTGTCATTTCTGAATTTGTCAAAGCACTCACCAATGTTTCTACTGATCTGGTATTAATTTCTTCTTGCTTGATCTCATCTTCAGAGGAGGGACCATTATGAGGAATATTATATGCAATTTGTGTCATCTGCTAGAAAGGTTCACCAATGCACCTTAAATGACATTCCATCCTTACTTTCCATAGAGAGTAGTTTGTACCATCGAATCTAGGACTATCATTTTTAAATGATGCCATCTTGGATCACCTCAAGATGTTAGGCTTCTTTCAAAGGAACTAGCTCTGATACCAATTGTTGGAAAAACAAGGATAGACAACTAAGAGGGGGAGGTGAATCAGTTGTTACCAAAATCAAAATTATACAACTTTAACCAATCCTTATATCACAGATCTAATAATTAATAATGCAAGCATAAGAACAACACATCAGAGACACATGAACACAAATATTTTATACGTGGAAACCCTGTGAGGGGAAAAACCATGGTGGATGTTAGTCCATAAGATTATACCATGTTAGAAGTATAATGAAGAATAAAAAGAGAATGCACTTGAATTCAAGCACACTACCCAGAGCACACTACTCAAAGGGAAGGCTCACTGCCTTACATATAATAATTAGATTAAATCCATCTGATGAATTTGAACTGAGAAAATAGCTTCTACAAAATCTTGATTACAGTTCCAGTTAGGCACACTAAAACCTTTTCAACTCTTCCACACTCTGCTCTGAATGATCTAACCTTTATTTGCACTTGTACATCACTTGTACCCTTGAGAGCACTCTAAATAAGGAAAAAAATCTTGAATATATATCCGATACATGGATTTTAATCCACTAATCAGTCGGCCACAAATAAGGAATAAATTACAACTGTTGGCCTTGATACATGAATAAATTTCAATGCATACCAACTCAAGTCAGACATAACATAGTGAGGACCCAAACAAAAATCTCCAAACATGTCAAACAATAAGATATTAATCCTCATGGATCCACAACACGCTAACACCACAATGTCAGCCAAGAACATGAACACTCAGGCACATATCGAAAAAATCTTTGATCATGAACACTCCAATCATTGCAGACATATGCCTAGGATAGAGCACAATCTAGATTCATCCATGAACATCATAGGCACATGAGAAACACATGATATTACCATACTTTCATCCACTTTGACCAAGAACACCGTCTACAAAGACTGAATAAATGTAGGTATACAGATCATCATAACTTCCACAAAACTTCATGTTCACCACTAAAACTTTCAGACAACATACTAGAAAGGTTCAACACCAAAACCTTTGAAGGCCACCTTTAGATCTTCAATACACAAAGCTTTCCAACAATCTAACCTTCTCAGCTCCACTAGCTGCCTGTACTAAATTTTTTACAATTCTCTCAATCTCCTCGACATATACAACCTTAAGCAAATTAAAATGCTAATAGTGTTGACATCAATGACAACAATATACCAACAACACAACCAGAAAATCCAATAAGGTGGTGAATTCACCTCCAATGAGTTTAATATTTTTTTGAATCCCATGGAATAAGAAGAAAATTGTTGATGAGGGATACAATGCTACAGCCTCATGGGCTTGATTCATTACAACAAAACCAACTCTAAAAGAAACTATTATTCAAAGCCACAATCTGCACTAATGGAGCCACCTTCTTCAACTCCCACCCTTTTATTTTACCCCAATAACCACCCTAGAATGTTCTAGAAAGTGTAACTTTCCCTTTTGTTTTGGTGCCAAAAGTCCCACCGTTTGATTTCTAGCCTAGGAAGAAATTTTAATGAAATTCACTTTTTAGAGGGGCAACTTCATGGGGCCATAAGTTTTGATCTAGGTGTCCAATTTTCTATTATTGCACATCGTTGGAAAGCTCTCAAATAGATCTACAACACATGAACCCATCGTAGGTCAGTTCTATTGGCCCACAATTTCCATTGCACAAAAAGATTGACCTGTTAATGCCCAATATAATTGCTAGAGTTAACGGATCCATGAGAGATGGTTAGTCCATGTCACAAATCCCGAGTGGAGCACTGACCATCTGCCAACAAACTCCCCCTCAGTGTTCCCTGGGGGGATTCAAACCTGACACCTTTGGATCTGATACCACTTGTTGGCCTACATTTGTCATTGCATCAAAAGATCAACCTATGAATGCCCGTTACAATTGCCAGAGTTAACAAATCCACGAGAGGTGGTTAGTCCATGTCACAAATCCTGAGGGGAGCATTGACCATCTACCAATAGGTTCAACCACTTTTCAATTTGTTTTGGGGCCTCTAAAGTTTAATATTTTAATTTGAAGATGCATTGGAGAAATTTCTCAGGATGAAAACTTTAATTTCTCACAAACTGTTCAGGATATTGAGGCGATTGTGTGACCAAAAATATTTTTCAGCTCAGCTCTTTCAGGTGAATTTTTAGGTCCATATGAGCTCATTTAGGCTGACTTACTAAAAAATAGTAAGTGGCCATTTTTTGCTATTTTTGAATCTTGTCTATCTTATGCCCCTTAAGTGCCATCATGGAACTCAAAATAACTAAATAAAATAAAGGAAACAATTTTTTTGGGTGATGCAAGATTTACCTACACCGCTGGATGCTCCTGCATCAATTGTCTACCCCTAGAACTCCTCTGCAAAATGGAGTTGTTGAAAGAAAGAATAGGAAAATTAAAGAAGTTGCTAGATCAAAGATAACAAAGGTAGGTCTATTGGAAGTTTACTTGAGAGAAGCAATTCTCGCTAATGTTTATGTGTTCATCTGAGTTCAAGAAAACGCTAACAACACTAAGACTCCCTATGAGCTATGGTGTGGAAGGATTCCTACTGCGAAGTATTTCAAGGTATTTGGAAGAAAATGTTATATCAAAAGAGATGAAGAAAATATAGAAAAATAGATGTGATGAGGGTATTTTCCTTAGATACTCTACTATAAGAAAAGCTTACAAATGTTACAATAAAAGGCCGAGAAAGGTTGTAGAAAGCACAAATGTCAAGGTTGATAAAGCATTGAAGAATTCAATTGAAGTTGATGGGTATGTGTTAGATGAACCTTACTGTAGAGAAGTAGAAGAAATAGTTAGAGAAAAAGAAGTGTAGAATGAAGAAGAAGAAGCTCTAGAAAGTGTCCCTAGAACCCCTATGTATGTTCAAAAGAATCATTCAGAAGATATGATCATTGGAGACAAGAGGAAAGGTGTATTTCCAAGAAGCAGGGCTACTGGAGTTGAGGTAAATTATTGCCTACTTTCTAAAGTTGAGCCTAAGACAGTGAGTGAGGCATGTAAAGATGAACATTGGATGAAAGAAATGGAAGAGGAAAATATTCAAATTGAGAAAAATCAAACTTGGGAACTGGTTCCTAGACCGACAGATAATAATATAATTGGACGTATGTGGGTTTTCAAAAAAAAATTGAATGAGAATGGAGAAGTAATGAAAAACAAGGCAAGGCTTGTATGTAAAGGCTACTTTCAAGTAGAAGGTATAGATTTCCAGGAAACATATTCTCTAGTGGCTGGAATGGAATCTATTAGAATGTGTTTGGAATTTTCTTCTCATGAGGATTTTAAAGTTTACCAGATGAATGTGAAGTTTGCATTTTTGAATAGTGAGTTAGAAGAAGGACACATGGAAAAACTAGAGGAATTCTAGTTGTCAGATCAACTGGATATGGTCTATATATTGAAAAATTATTTATATGGTTTGAATCAAGCTCCTAGATCTTGGTATGTAAGGTTGGAAAAATATTTGATTCAACAAGGTTTCAGTAGAGGTACCACAAATAGTAATTTATATTTCAAAATTGAAGATGACAATATCTTGATAGTAGTTGTGTATGTGGATGACATTATTTTTGAAGGGAATGAAATTATGTGTAAGATGTTTTATGAAGAAATGAAAAAATAATTTGAGATGTATATGTTTGGTGAGATGAATTTCTTCCTTGGACTGCAAATCAATCAAACAAACAAAGGGATTTTTATTTCAAAATCAAACTATGCAAAGAGATGTTGAAGAAATTTGGGATGGATGGTTCCAAATTGGTATGCACTCCTATGGTAACTGGCTAAAAATTGAGTAAGGATGATGATTCTCCTCAGTCTGATCAGAACAAATATAGAACAATGATTGGAGGACTAATGTATTTAACTGCTACCACACCGAATATCATGCATGTAGTTTGTCTTGTGGCTAGATTTCAAGAGGATCCCAAAGAAACACATGTTGTAGCTATCAAGAGGATATTTAGATATCTAAAACGAACTCCATATCATGTCTTATGGTATCATAGGGATACTGTTTTTACACTAAGTGCTTATATAGATTTAGATTGGGTAGGTTGTGTTGATGATAGAAAGAGTACAAGTGGTGACACATTCTTTCTTGGATGCAGATTGGTGTCATGGTTAAACAAAATGAAAGATTCAGTTTCCTTATCCACTACAAAGGCTGGTTATATTGTTGCAACATCTTGCTACACACAAGTTTTGTGGATGAGATAGACATTGAAGGATATCAGAGTAATGTATGATGATCCCATTTCTATTTTTTGTGATAATACAAGTGTAATTAACATTTTAAAAAATTCAATGATGCACTCAAGGACAAAGCATATATCTATCAGGTATCATTTTTTGAGAGAGAAGGTTATGGAGAATGAAGTAAAGCTTGAGTATATACCTACAAAGGATCAGATTGTTGACATATTTACTAAGGCTCTTCCTCAAGATACTATTGAGTATCTCTGAGAGAAGTTAGGGGTTATTTCCCCTCCTTTCTTGAGCTAGATGCATATGGAGATGCATCAGTCCAATGGATCTATGGATCTATCTTTCTTCTAGACTAATGTTGGTGGCTACCTCTTAGGGGGAGCATGTAATATCATGTGTTTTCATTGTGCAATTGATTAGGTGTACTCCTAAGGGGAAGTATTCAATACTGGTATAGATCTTGGTTCAATGTCAAAAGGAGAGAACAATGTAAAACATCTTTTGTCTTTTCCATTGATGTCAAAGGGGGAGAGAAAGCATCATGTGAAAATTTTTATCTACACAGGTGGAGAGAAAGTAAAAGAAATAATGAGAAAGTGGTTCAGAGATTTTATGTTGTCTTTGATGGTTTTTCAGATCATGTTTTGTCATCAATAGCAAAGGGGGAGATTGTTGCAAGTATGAAGGTGTTGTCATTGATGTCAAATATATGTATGGAAGTTGGTTATTGGCTATATATTTTGAGGATATTGAGAAAATTGTAATAAAGAAGGTTTGTTTGTGCATGTATAGTTGAGATTCTAAAAAAGTGCTATGAGTACATGGAGTTATCCTTATGTTTCTATGTTTGGAAGAGTATTAGAGTGAATTAATGTGCTAAACTAATGTCTCTAGTACTTGGTTTCCAAGTGCTTTTGAGAAAATTTGATAAATAGTGAAAATAGTGTTATGTAGGTATTTCATGTTTGCTTTGGGATGTGATCCATATTTATTTTGGGTTGATGCCATGCTTGTACAAATATGAGGTATTATTCATGACTATTGGTAGTTTCTATATCTATAACTTAGGCTTTTGGATCATAGTACAATGCGAGATATTTTCACTAGTATGGGAATTGTGCATTTCAATGTGTCTGGTTGTGGTCTAGGAGAAATGTATTTTCTCCACATTTCTCTGCATTTTTGTTTTAGGACTTGCGGTTCTGAGAATATGTTGATAAGGTTGTTCTCTTCCTTGGTTTAAGAGGATTTGATATTTGGTCTTGTTGTTGATGAGTTTCTGAGTTATAGTATATTATAGTGGCTGACAAGGTTATTCAAATATACAAAATATTCATAATTTTTTGGTGAATTTTGTTGTGAAGCTTTTGGATGAATTTACATGTGTTTATTACATACTCTAGATCATGTAAAAGTGAAGTTTGTTGTCTATAAATATTGTACTGAGTTGAGGATGTGTTCTTATATTTTTTATGTGTTTGCACGGGTGTTGGACGACCTTGTGTTAAGCACTACTTGCAAAATTTATAGAAGCATGTTGAGGTGTGTTGGGACTCATTTAGGTCCTCATTAAGTATATGTGTAGGTTACCCACATTCTCTTCCACCATGGGAATGCTTTGGTGCCGACCTGATTTGAATTTGTAAATGAAAATTATGTTTGACCAACCTTGAAAGGGTTTCAATGTTGAAGATAGTATAAATATGAGTTGAGATGGTTTTAAGAGACATAGAGAGATGCAAGATATGTGTGTGTGATGCAAGTTTGAGTAGATTAGTGTGAATTTCAAAGTGTTGAGTTCCTGAATGGAGTGAGATGAAGGTGTACTTTATCTTCCAAGTATGTCTAGAAAAGTGAGAAAATTTTGGTGGAATCTCTATTGCATTGAGATAGTTTTCTCTTTATAACAACTCTCTTCTATCTTCTTTGTAATTCTTTTGTAGTGAGCTCGGGTATTGAGCCCTCATTGGATAGTGTGTCTTGTCTTGGAAGTGAGCCTTTGTACTCAATTTTGGAATTCTTTATATTTTGAGATAATCCTCACCATTGTTTTTCTTTCATTGGGTTTTCCACATAAATATAGTGTTCTTGTGTATATGGTTTTACCACCTTGAGTTTTTGTTTATGCTTTTAATGATTAATCACACTAACAGTGCAGAGGTTATATGAATGCTTATATATCTAACTTCTGTTGAGGGTTTTAAAGTATAAAATTACTACACCTGATTCACCCCCTCTTAATTGTCTTGTTCAACATAAAATTTGTATAGGACTCAAATAGTTTTGTAAATATTTTGTTTCTTCGTACAAAGTTCTTGTCATTAGGAACAAATACCACATTTTTTATAATTTTATTCTTTTTTGACTCCCTAAAAATAGACACAGCTAATTGGTTATCTAGATGGAAGGACGAGGAGGAATCCCCATACTGAGCCACCGTATATTGATATTCATATAGAGTAGCACAAAAATAAGAAAAATAAGGGTATTTCATTAGAAGGAACCTCTCTCACAATGCCGATAGTAGGTTCCTAAGAAACACACATTGTACATCATAATTCAGTAGGGCGTAGGAGATTTGTGAGAAGAGAGATTGGTAACTTGGAAATAAAATCAATTACTTTGGTATGTGTTCCCTTCTTGCATCGGATGAGATCAGTGAAGGTGACCTTTGACCCAATGATTTATTGGAATTTTTGTAAGAACTAATTTAATAATTGGTCAAAAGAGAAAGTGGAATTATCTAGAAGTGAGAAAAATCTTTCTAAAGCAACATCCTTGAGGGAACATGAAAACAATTTCACCAACAAAGTAACATTGTAAAAGAAGTCAGTACACATGGTAGTGAAGGATGAGACATGTGTTTGTGGATCTCCCCTACCACTATACTTATCAAATTAAAAAAATTTCACCCCTTGGGGGATGGGGGTATTTAGAATAGGAAGAAATAAAGGGCTAGGACAATAATATGGTCGCAAGAAGGGTTTAGAAGTGGAACTAGTTAGGTTCGCTAACTGTGATTGTATCCACTCCATGTGTTGTAATAGAGCATTAAGGATAGGATTGGTCAATGGAGCCTGATTATTTGAGGCACTAGAGGTAGTGGGCTCTAGATGTAGTAATATTGAATCCCAAATGGACTTGATTCAATTTGATTCCAACACCCTCTAGGGGCACTATATTGGTATTATCAACAATAGAGATGGAATGAATGGAAGGACCCATGTCAACCATATGCACACACACTCTTGGAATTAAAACATGCAACTAGTGGCCAATAATTTCCAATTGAACATATTGAGGGTTACCCAAGATAGAAGTGTATGAAGGGAAATGGGTCTCCACTATATTTGTAATTCCTCAAAGAAACTCCAAACATCTATGATTTGAAATAGGAAAATTTTTGACTGTTAAGGAGAGGAGAATCTTGAGAGTATGAATTTTCTTTTGTTGGGAAATATTTTAACTCTCCAAGTCTCACTTCCAAAGAATGGATCAAAATTTAGTAAGAACCATGAGAGTAAATTTATTAACTATGGGAGAGGAAGAGTTAGAAGGAGAGGTTGGTGGGGTATTTGCATGGAATTTAACTGATGGATGGTTGAAAATGAAAGGAGGGGAAAATTGGATGATAGTCCTATAGATAATTCCTCAAACTTGGGACCTTGATGGGGAGCAATGAACTATTTTCTTGACCACATATCAAGATATTGATCTCATTTTGACTACATGCTCAGAGGTAGTGGATTGGGTTTTGAAACACATAAAATGGTGTCACAACACTCTACCCGATACGTGTCCCAATAAGAGAAGATTTTTTTCAACAAAAAGATAAAGGGTAAGAATAGATTCATGTCAAGTTCACCAAAATGTAGAAGAGATTTTATGTACTCCCGAGTCTCTAGGACAATAAGAGTCTACAGGGAGAAAATGGTCCTCAACTACCTCAAAGGAAAAGCTTAGGTGAAAAAGTAAGGTAAAGGGGACTTTTGACTATATTTTATGTTTTATGATGTTTTAGGAAATAAGGATTTTAGAGAATGGAAGAGCAGAATTCAGAGGTCTTGAGAGAAAACTGGCTGGCTCTCAACCAAGGATGATAGTGTGGAATGGAGATGTCCCCACTATGTGTTGTAGTCTCATACGATTTGAGAACAAAATGTACTCACATAAACATAGAGAGTCTATTTCCTATCCAAAAACTAAAATCTAAGAGTTCTGCTAAATTAATAAAAGGTTTAAAATAACAAAAAAAAAAGAAGAAAACTAACATGCATAGATTTAAATGAAATGAAATAGAATAACAAATAAGGAAAGAAGAAAACCAACTCAAAGAAGATCCAACACTATGAAACCTCCCACATGCTCTAAAGCACACATGGAGACAATACAAAATATTGGGGCTATTTTGAGGTTTGTCTTATTCAAACCCCCATTTTTGTGTTTCCACCTCCATGAACAACCAAGTAGACAAATAGAGAAGAAAATAGACAATAGACAAGTAGATAGACAATATGAAGAAGATAAAAACATTAGAACATAAATATGATACACAAAAAAGGTAATAATGTGAGAAAGAGAGTGTGATTACATCCCTTTAGTAAGATTGTGATGTTGAAGGAGAGTACAACACTCTAGACAAGATGAGAGAGCCAAGGCATTGATGTAGAAGCCAATAAATTGCAAAAATAATGGTGTAGGAGAGAATGAGAGCTTGTAAAAGAATGAGTTTAAGGAATGGAAGAGTGGAATGAAAGAATGAAGGAAAAACATGCAAGCAGGCATTTTCAGGCATGTCTGCAACCATAGAGGTGTTACACTTTTTGGGTAGGTGGAGGTGTAACATCCCAACAACCAAAGAATCAATAATATTTTTGGGACGTTTGCATAGTGCATAGATGTCTTCACATCATGCTAGCATCCCTAACAAAAAATCACTTAAACACCAAAAAAATGGGTTTAAGGATGAGATGAAATTAAAAATAAGTGAAATGGGAATTTCTGTTATCATCTTTATTAAGCTAAAGGGGATGTTATTTAGTGTGAAATTTCTCAAGGTGCAATTTTATGACACTACAATTTCATGCATTTTTATTATCTTATTTGAATTTAGTTAAAACAATTGGATAAGGTAGTGATACTAAACAGATTGTTACCAAATTCAACATCCATATTTTTAAATTGCATCTAATCTAGGTCTCATTTTGACCCCATCACCTACAAGTTCTTGGATCATTTTCACCCTTTAAAATTGAGACAATATGATGTTACTATTGTAATGAAACAATGCTTTATAGGGCGTGAAAATCAATTGTTTCTCTTAGGCTCAGACATGAGAACATTCTAAAGTTTTATAGAGGGAGAGACAATATGTAAAAAATATAAATTTATAACAATTATTTTTCCATCACATACAATCTTACAATATCGATTTTATGTCATGAGAATGTTCCCAATAGAAAATATTATGGTCCATTTCATTTTTGGGTTTCTTATAGGGTCATCAATGCGAGATTATTCTATTTTTTCTAGCCAAAACATAATTTAAATAACCCAGTTGATTCAAAGAAGGAAATATTAAACCTTTTTTTTTTCTTTTTCTGATAAGTCATTTTAGGGTGGTATTTTTTTTCTTGAGTTGTATAAATATGCACCATCTTTAATGTTTTTGATTATAGGTAAATCAGGTTTTGAAGGGACCCTGAAACCCTTTATAAAAAAGAACCTTTCTTTAAAAGATAATAAAAAATAGACACCACAGCTAAACAAAATAAAAAAACCAACAAACAACCATCCAAATAGAAGGACAAAACTAGCTGCTAACTATAGATTTTTCAAAATATTTGCAGTTTCCGAATCACTATCAATAATCTTTTGATGCATATCCATGACCTCAGCTATCTCCTTGGCAAGTATCCCCATATTCTTCTTGGTTTTATTGTGAGTCTGAGAGCATGTACCTGCACCATATTTTATGCTATTTTACTTTATTATTGGACTTGATCAACCCAATAACCTTGTGAATGTGTTTTGTATAAAATTGAGATCCTTTGAACTTTATATTATTATGAATTACCTATGAGTATATGCCATTATATCATAATTATTTGTGACTAGCTTAGGTATTATTAGTACCCCATTGATTACAATAAGCTAATTTACATTGCATCTTTATTGGATTTAAAAATAGTCCAAAATATTTATTTGAGTGATTTTGTGAAATGATATAAGATTTGTTTAATGGAATACTTTTACTTATTTTCATTGAATTTTATTTAATATAGGAAAAAAATATGTTCATGTAGTTTGGAATGCATGACTATCATCTTGGAATGTATTTTGATTATATAGATTATAGGTGCTTGATGAGTGATTTCATAGTATTGGATATGCATGCCATTCACTAGGTAAGTACCATGTGATCAATTGATAATACCCTTGTAAATTTTATATAGAAAATATTAAAACATACAAAAATAAAGGGGTTACATAAGTGAGAAATTTATGAGATTATACATATAGAATAGTATTAACTCTTCAAATGTAAAATTAATTATATATAGTTCTTATCATAATTTTAGTTGGAAAATTGATTCTATTGAATTTACGTGTGAATTTAAAATGAAACCAAAAAGAATTATAGAAAAAGAAACATCTACAAATTTTAAAATAAAATACAAAAACAAGAAAGTAAAATAGAAATGTTATGATATTGCATGAAGAATGAATGCATTCATAGTCATCATCATCATTTATTGATTTTTTTTTTCTAATTTGTTGTGTATATGCATCACATGCTATTATTGACAATAGCTAAATGATTGGGGAATGTTATGAGACTTTTTCCCCAAAGTAAAAAAAAGTTAAGAAATTACAATTTAGCATTAAAGTGACAAAAAATAAAAGATAATTTTATCCTTTGGTTAAAATGGGCATTGATAAAAAATATTTATAGAAACTCTTTCAAAAGGAGAGGAAAAATATATTTATTAAATAATTATAAGCTAACCTTTGTGAAAGTGTGATGGTTTGAAACCACCTTTTAAGTCTTATATAAAGAATTTATATGAGATTTGGAAAGGGGAATTTACATCACTTAATGAAGAAGAAGGTGGTTTCATGGGATATGGGAACTAGAGGGGTACACAAAGTGTGTCCAACTCAAGGTATAGAGTACACTCAATATTATCCTTGCTAGGGCTCTTGCACATATTGAGTGATTAATTTGGAGCATGTTATGTTATGCATGTTGAGTCATTACTCTAGAGCATGTTTTTTATTAGGTAAGAAATGATTTTGAAAGGGCTTAGACCCTTGTACAAATAAAAAGATAAAGCAATAAACCTAGAAAGACACCAAAGGAAAACCAAGAGGAGAAACTACAACACTACAAAAAATAAGGCATTACAAAACTTCATAAAGAAACTAGCCCAAATTTAGGGTGGTTTGAAAAAATGTTCGAAAGATTTTTTATTTACCACAATACAAGGATCCTTCTCTCTAAGAATTATTTTCTTGTAACAAGGAACATTATGTGAGACTATAGGAAGAAACCTCATCCAACCCTACAAATTTAAAAGAGAAATCCATCTTTGTTAAAGCAATAGGAGATATCCCCATATTATCATCTTTATAAACCTCCTCAACAATATTGAAGGACTCTTTGATAGTACTATAATTTTTTTCCTTTTTCCTCCAAATAATATGATTTTTCTTGTTACTCAAGCAATTAGCCATTGCATGGTCCACTTTGCGACAAGAATGACAAATAATAGGAGAGTCTTCAAGATCAACCCACTACACCTAATCACCATGTTTTAAAGAAAGAATATTATGAGAAGGGAGCACCCTATCCTTTTCCATGAAAAAAAAACAAGAAAGAAGCAAGCGCTTGAATTTTTCAATCGAATCATTAGAAAAATATTTTTTCCCAAAATAATTGGCAATAATTATAAAACTACTTTCATCTTAATACTCCAATGACATGTTGTGTTGCTTATGCTGAGTGATTACTCTAGAGCATGTTGTGTTATGCATGTTGAGTAATTACTCTAGAGAATGTTGTGTTGAGCATGGATCTAGAGCACTTGTGTTGAGTGTTTACTCTATTGAGTATGGATCTTGAGCACTAGTGTTGAGAAATATATTCATGTTGAGTTTTGAATAAGAATTGTTCCTCCTAGAGTGCATCATACCTATGAGATCCAAGACTACTAAAGTCTTCCTATGGTGAGAATTACCATTCCCATTGTTCTAATTTAGATAAGTATTTTATTTATTTTATTCAACTATATTTAAAACTATTAATAAATGGGTTTGAGTTTAATCTAATTCACAAAAGATGTTTTTTTTTGATAGATTAATAACTGGGTAGGGCCAACACCCATTATATTATATCGAATATTAACAAAATTACATTCTGAGTTCAAAACGAAGCAGAAGTCTGCAACAAAGAAAAATGCTGAAACCAACCTTCATACTACTAAACCCACCCTACAATGTCATGCTAGTTGAGAACTTCCTACCTACCCGATATACAGGACTAAAACCATATACTACCATAACATATAAACAAAAAAATATAGCACATGGATTAACTTATCTATCTTCTTTTCTACTTCCTAGGACTACGAAGTATAGTGAAAATGGGGATCCTTGCATCACGACCCAAGCCTCTTTTTTCCTCCTCCTTTCTCATTTCTCTTGCATGGGCCACATGGGCTTTAACCAGGCAGTCCAGCCTGCATTTTCGGTGCCCAGGTCTTTTAGAAATATCCTCTACATGCCTCCCATCCTCTTGCCAATTCTCACTGATGTCTGATAACAGTGGCTCCACCAAAGTTTCAACATCATTTTCATTGTCGCTATCATCCTCCACTTCAAAACCTTCATGGGCCATGTAGTTCCCAAGTCCATCCTTCATCATAGGAGGGAGGATAGTGGCCATACATAGTAAGAAGTTGAGATTTCTATCAATATCCCCCACCCGCTCCTCAAGATCTTCAAGCTCAATCGAGGAAATGAGTGGGAATCTTCAAATTAGCCTAGACCTTCGCCCTTTGGTTAGATAATAATGCTGTGGCATAGGAATCGTTCCCAAATATTATTATTAATAAAATTTTATATCTTATTTTAAATTTTGTTATCATTACAAATTATTTTAAAATTAAATCATTCAAAATAAAACTTATTAAAACAAATTATTAATTAATCGTCTATAAAAATATTTTATATTAAAATATTAAATATCAAAAAAAACTTAAATGAATTAATGAAATTATATTTAATATTAACTAATAGTAATTTATATTTAATTAATTATTATAACCTTTAATAAGTATAAGTTAAAGTTGAGTTGTGTTAAAAAACTCACATGTTTTATTTTAAATTAAAATAGAAAAAATGAGTGAAGAGGATCGAAGAAAAGCAAGCAATTTGAATAGGCAAGAGTGGGGTGATGTTGAGGAGGATAGGCATTCGATATGATATGTTGCAAGGGAAAGAAGAGTGGATGAAAGAGTTTACAGGCCACAATGGGTGTTCGAAGGTGGTTGATGGATGGACAAGTGCCATCTTGACTACAAAAGCAAATACTATAGCAAAAATCGCCAAGTTTGGGTGCTAAATCGTAGACAAAGGGGATGGGAGAAAGGAAATTCACTCCCATGGATTCGTCCACAAGTATGGAAAGTAGGATATGGGGAAAGGAGGGTAGAACAATGGAGAGCTGGCTGAAATCCAAATATCAAAAAGTAGGGAAATGTGAGCAAGAATAGCTCGGTGGGGAATTGGCATGGGTGGTTCTAGGAAAATTGGCAGCCAAGGGTAGACACCTCGACCAATTGGAGGATAAGACAAATGGGAAAAAATCATGCACGAGCAGACCATGGAAGGGAAAATAGAAGGTGATCATGGATGAAGGCCCCTCACATTAGTATGCAAACCTGATTGGTAAGTTGCCCAACCCTAATCTATTGAAGCATTCTGCTAAAGTAGATAAGACATAGGTAAAAATTGTCGTTGATAGGCTTAGGGAAAAGGGGATGTTTTTCAAATAGAGGGGGCTAGTATTCAATTGAGGAAATGGGAAAATGGTGCCAAAATAAATGGGGCAACAAGATTCATATTAGGGCATTAATAAACAATTTGTTTCTAGTAGAATTCTCATCCAAAGAAGGGAAATGGAATGCCCTTAGCAACAGTCCAAACTATATGGGCAGTTTTGGGGTGCACCTGATTGATTGGTACCCCAAATTTGATCCATGGAACCATAATATATTGGAAGGCTCGGTGTGGGTATGGATGTACAACCTCTCGACTAAATTTGAGATGATGATACATTAGTTGAAATTGGAGAAAGTTTAGGCTCCCTCAAATCGGTGGAAAAATATGTAGAAGATAGATGCTTGGGAACCTACAACAAAATATGCATAGGGCTAGTCCCCCATCAAAACCTCCCTTAGGAAGTGGAAATATATTTGGAAGGTGGAATATGGAAAAAAGAGTGGAAAGGGAGGATCAATTTAAATTATGTCCAATATGTAAGTCCAAAGACCATGGAACACTAGAGTGTAACAAAAGGATGAATGTCAATAAGACCAATGAATATGTCTGGGGGCATGACTATTATAGCCTGGAAATAATGGACACGATAATAAGTATTGCTAGTTCAATAGATAGTGGGGGATCTAAGAACCCAATAGATGCCTCAATTGGGGGGAGAGTTGCGATAAAGACAAAGAGGCTCATGATGATGGGGCCACAAGCTTAACAATAGACAAACTATGTGGAATAAAGTTGCTATGTGAGGGGAAGGATCAATCCTCCTTACCCAAAGAGGTAGAGAAGCCTCTAACTAAAAAGAAAAAACCCTATTAGAAATAGTGACGGTGAAAAGGAGAAAGACTTGATGGTAGGTAATGGGAAGGAAGAGGAAAAAGATGACGTAAAGGAATATGTGAATGAAGCCAGCGAACCTGAGCTAGCGACCCTACAAGATGAATTGGAAGAAAGGAAGAAAATTTTGAGGAAGAAGGGGATGTGGAGGAACGTGAGATGCTAGAAGAGAGGATGTAGGATAAATCACATTAAAAGATAAAAACTAAACATCAAGAAAATTGGCAAAATAAGACCTAAAACAAATAAGGAAAAACTAGAAATTACAACCAATGTTGTAGGAAAAATGAAATTAAGGTCAAGGAAAGATGCAATCCTTCCCTTGGTGCAATGGGGGCTATAACTTGGAATGTCAGGGGAATTAATGCCCTTGATAAATGGAATTCGATCAAGCACAATATTGACCAATCTAGGGAAAATATCTTTTGTTGCAAGAGACAAAATTAAGGAAGAAGGCGATAGAATGTTAGGAAGATGGAGGAAATGGAAAGGGAACTTTATTAGTGCAAAAGGAGCCTCAAGTGGGATAGGTATCATCTGGAACCCATTAGAAATTGTTGGGGAGGTAATTAGTGATCATGGGAATTAGCTGGTGCTAAGATGTAAATCATTACAAAGGAATGGACAATTTTTTATTATGAATGTGTATGGGCCTATATCAACAACATGTAAGAGATTTTTGTGACAAAAAATTTCCACCAGACTTACAAACTTGAATGGGGAAAGAGGGATCATAATTGGTGATTTCAATTCTAATTTCACCAATGAAGAGAAGAGTGGGGGAATATGCCAGCTCACCAATGTCCAATGAGACTTCTAGGAGTTTATTGATAATAACCAGTTAAGAGATCTACTTGCCAAGAATGGGGTGTACACATTTTCAAATAGAAGAAAAGGGTTTACCAATATTGCTAAAAGACTAGAATAGTTTCTATTGTCTGGGGAATGGGAAATGAAAAATGTTGTGTGGGAAGTGATGATATTGCCTTACATTGGGTCATACCACTTCCCGGTTCACTTGTCTTTGCAACCTGATGTGCCACCAAAAGGAAACCCATTCAAATTTAAAAACATGTGGCTTAGGGATGACAAATTATTAGAATTGATAGCAATATGGTAGGAGGAGATCACGGTAGGGAACCATTCCCATATCTACAAAATCAACAAGAAACTATACTATGTGAAAAACAAACTGAAAGAGTGGAACAAGTTACATTTCAAGGATATATTCAAGGAAAAAGAGAGGATAGAGAAGGCTTTGGCATCACTAAATGAACATGTCATTGAGAAAGGAATGGGAAATGAGGATTTTAAAAATGAAAAAGCTTTGAAAGAGGAACTTGATGAAGTCCTAAAGGGAGAAGATGCTTTTGGAGAAAATATTCCATGGAGACATGGTTGATGGAGGGAGACAAAAACATGAAGTACTTCCACAAAATGATTGTTGCAAATCAAAACTGAAACAAAATTAAAAAGATCAAAAGGGAAGATTGGACAATGACACAATGTCTAGAAGAAGTGAATAATGAAGCAGTAAGATTCTTTAAAGAAATTATAAATAGAGAAGCACTGGAACACAAGGAATTAAGGGACAAGCTTCTCAACCACATCCCAAACATAGTTAATCCATAATAGTACTAGGCCCTATATAGAAAAATCAGTAAGGAGGAAGTAATATTGGCTAATTTTTAGTTAAACTCGGTCAAAGCTCCTAGACCAGATGGTTTCTTGGTGGGCTTCTTTCAAAAATTTTGGGATATACTTGGGGATGAAGTGAAAATGGTTGTGGAAGAGTTGAGAAAGAAGATGACAATGTTGTGTGCTCTCAACCACACATTCCTTGCCCTAATCCCCAAGAAAAAGGACCCACAAACTATGAGTGATTTTAGACCAATTGCACTATGCAACACACGCTACAAATTGGTAACCAAGATCATTTCTAATAGGATTAAGATTGTATTGAAGGAAATCATCTCAAAAGAGTAGAGTTGTTTTCTCCTAGAAGATCAATTGTTGAAGGCATCATTATTGCACATGAAAAAATCCACTCGACAACAAAGGCAAGAGAAACCAACACGATACTCAAGTTAGACATCTTGAAGGCTTATGACCTAGTGGATAGGCAATTCCTATTGGAAGTATTGAGGAAATCTGGGTTTGAGGCAAATTGGGTCAGGTGGATCAACAGTTACATATCAATGGCTAAATTCTCAACTCTGATTAATGGAGGGACACATGGATTTTTCACATCAACTAGGGGATTGAGGCAAGGTGATCCTCTCTCTCCTTTCCTCTTCATCATCATGGTGGAAGTCCTGGGCAAGGGAATCAATTCACTAAGGAGAGAGGAGAGGGGGTCTTAGTGGCTGATGGATTGGATACAATCACCCATCAACAATTTGTTGATGACACCATGTTGTTTGGTGCCACAAGAAGAAAAGAAGCTAGGAAAATTAGAACTTTTCTTGATGAGTATTGTTTGGCATTTAGACAAAGCATCAATTGGAGAAAGTTAGAGGTCTTTTTCCTCAACACCTAGCCAAGCATGCAAAGAGAGTTGACAAGGATTTTAAATCTAAGGGTGGCCAATTTCTCGAGTAGGTTTTTGGGGGCGCCTCTATTTGGAGGGATCAACAAGAAATGTTATTGGGAAAATTTGATAAATAGTTGGAAGAACAATCTAGGCACCTAGAAAGGGAATTGGATCTCCTCAGCTAGAAGAATATTACTAGTAAAGGTGGTTCTCTCTGGCATTCCAATCTACTCCATGGCCTGCCTAAGAATCCCAAAATCAGTGGAAGAGGATCTCAACCAAATTTTTAGGATTTTTTTTTGGAGTGGAATTGGTAAAAAGAATAATTCCCATTGGTGGCATGGGACAAAGTATGCACCCCAAAGGATGCGGGTGGAATGGGAATCAAGAAATTGAAAATAATGAACCTTGCCATGGGGGCCAAGTTAGTCTAGGATATGTATGCAAGGGGGGAGAAAAAATGGGTTAAGATTCTTAGAAGGAAATACCTAGATTCAGACAAACCTAATATTGACTACTGTGGACCTGTCTGGGGGGTCCGCAATAGGAATTATATTCTAGATTGTAGAGACATCATCTCCAAGAATGTCACATGGGAAATAAAAAATGGGAAAAGTTCCTTGTTTTGGAGTTATTCACGGGGAGGCTCAATACCAATAGATATCCTACCAAATATGGAAGAACTGAAAGCATAAACCATTCATGTTTAGGGCACCAAAGTTAGTAATTATGGAAAAGCTTTATACAGTGGTGAGGCATGGAATTCACTAAATGAAATAGAAGCTACTCAAGCTAAGAAGGTGAAACTAGCTGATGTACTAAAGAATAGGATATTTTCCCCCTCCAATGAAGATGTCCTCCTAAGAGGGTGTGGTTCCAACAATGGGGTTTACAAATTCAAAATCAGATATAAAATCAAGAAGCTTGTTATCGCTAGGAAAAAATAGCCTAGCAAGCTCATATGGGGCAAAAGGTACCTCCCAAAGGTGGGAGTTTTCTCATGGTTGGAAATTTAGAAAAGAATAATCATGAAGGATAGACTAGATACCTTTGGGATTCAAGGACCTGGGAGGTGTGAGCTATGTAATTACAACAGTGAAACAACTGATCACATTCTCCTGACTTTCCCATACATAGATAAATGTTGGAAACTATTTATGATAAAGTTAAACCTACAATGTCCAATTCCCTTAGAGCTAGTGGATTGGTTTAACATGTGGCCACTCCCCCATAGGAAAGTTGTGTTCGATAGTTAATGGGCGGTGACTCCTTCCTCAATCATATGAGAAATATGGAAAGAGAGGAATAAAAGGATTTTTCAAAACAAAGAAATGGAGGAAGAAAGAATTTGTGTGAAAATTGAGGGAGTGATTGCAAAATTAGTCAATAAAGCTGCTAGGAGAAAACCAAATGAAATATACATGAACTAGGATGATAGGATAACAAAGGCATTTATTGGGTTAAAAACACCCCCTGTATGAGTTGAGGGATGACACTCAAAAGCGAAAAAAAATATTGGATGTAAAGTGGTTGGCTCTGGAAGATGGTGGATCGAAATTAACTTTGATGGGGCCTCTAAAGGAAATCTTGAGTTGAGTGGTGTTGGGTGTGTTTCACATGATAAACATGGAAAAATTATTGCTGACAAATCAATCTACCTTGAGAAATGCATAAATAACAAAGAATGTTTTAGAGAAACTATGATTGGCCTATAAATGTGTTTTGAAATAGGAGCTAAAAAAATTCACCTTGGAGGAGAGTCACTTATAATAGTGAATTCCATTTGACTCAATCATACACGAAATTGGAAACTAAGTCATTAGTTGCGGCCTATTAGAGAGTTAATGACCAATTTTGAAGCATACAAGATTAGCCATGTGTATTTGGAGGGAATTGATGTGGAAGATGGCCTAGCAAAGGTGGTGGCTAAAATGGCTTGAGACCAAGGTGAATGTCAAACTGGCATAGAACAGGACTAATGGCACAAGAGCATTAAGATGAAGGAAATTAGCAAGTGTGATGACATATGAAAAGGGTACACCTCAGGTATGAATGTAGATTATCTGACATTTGAAATGATGGAAAAATAAATTTGGTAATTATAAATTGGCATGGAAGGACAAAAATGCAAAAATGTGTGGCAACGACTGTGGCCATATCACTCTAGGTTATCTATAGATCTACAAGAGCGATCCAGATGATACAATTCTTGATGAAGCCATCCTAACTTGGTAAGGAAAGCTTCTTAAAATAGGTGTTGGCAGTCGGGGTAAGACCAAATTTTGTTTTCACTTTCTACATTTCTTTGTTTGTGTGCAATGGAAACTCCACTTTTCTTGAACTCCACCAAGTAGCAAGGGGCCTTTCATGGTGCAATTACAAACAAGCACTGAAGGGAATTTTGGTTTCTACTCACCCTTTGGTTCTCTAGGCAACCACACAAATTTTAGGGAGGGAATTCCTGTTGGCTCATCAATAGTTCAGGGTGAATGCTAACATCAAAATAATGTTCTTGGCTATGTTTCTCTACATGGGGGTATCCAAAGCCAAAAGTAAGTGGCTTTGCCAGATGGTCTTTCAACACTCAATGCTTGGTGAGATAGATGAAGCCCTCGATAATGTGAATGGAAATTTTCTCATTCCAATGCCACAAAATTATTACATGTCTTTGGGGAGTGGGTTGGAAGTGTCAAAGTTTCTATTGGTGAGGACCTTGAAGCCAAATGAGTTGTAGAAACACTAGGGGCAATCAATCAGAGCATTACTTTCCTCATGCGTGTGGTCAGAATTTCCATGAATTTGAAGGCTGGTTGGGTTTAGGAGTATGTGGTGGCAAAAGGGTTGGAGGGTAAGGTGTGGGTGAATGACGATGACAATTGGGAGCTTGGTCTTGGGGATGACTAGACTGAAAATGAATTTCGTGACATGGAGGAGAAGGCCAACTGCCCAGCTCACCATGCCTGCACTGCAAAGTGACCAGTGGTTTCTAATGACATTGAAGCCAAGAAGATGTGGGAGGCTAGAGAGCTTGGTCTTGGGGATGACTAGACTGAAAATGACTTCCGCGACATGGAGGAGAAAGCCAACCACCCAGTTCACCATGCATGCACTGCAAAGTGACCAGTGGTTTCTAATAACATTGAAGCCAAGAAGATGTGGGAGGCTAGAGATGTTGATGACTAAAAACTCTAGTTTAAGTCTATGACTGTGTTACTGTGGTGTTGGTATTAAATTTTGGCTTTCTTGCATATGTGTCTATGTCTATGAAAATGGTGTGTGTAATTCCTCCTACTTGTATCTGTTTTGGTCTTTTGGTACTCGGTTTTGGTTGTGTCTACTAGTTTGGTCACAGTATAGCTAAGGACAACAATGTAAAAATATGTAACACAAAAGTCTAGGGTTTGGGTGGTCAAGGACAAATTGAAAAATGTTGGAATCAACATAATGGGTTGGGAATAGAAAATAAAAATCTGATGTAAATCTCCTTTTGCTAATTAATAGATAGGTGTTGCCCCCTACAACTATTTCTCAATAAAAAAGAAGTTGAAAACATATATATATATATATATATATATAAACTTAATTCATAAGGGGAGGGGGGAAAAGCTAGGGTTGTAGCTTCCCCCTTCTTTATGAAGGAAGCCTTACAACCTATTTGCACATGCCACAACCTGTGCAAATAGGTTGTAGAACCTTACATATTATATATATATATATATATATATATATATAAAAAATTTTAATGTTTTTTTTTAAATAATAATTTCAATTATATATTTAAAAAAATATTTTTTAAAATAAAGTTTAGAATAATCTCTGATATGAGTTTAGATGTATTTTAATATAAATCTTAAATATAATTTTAATATGAATTTTAAACAAAATTAAATATTAATTCTAAATAAGATTTAATATAAAATTTAACTAAATTTTAATATAAAATTTTAACTAAAATTTAATATAAAGTAGTTTTGGAAATGTGTTAACTAAAGAGTCTGAGATACAAGCTGAGGGTGTTAGTATTTTCAAAGATTTGTTATTAGCCCCCACTCATCAATCTCCACAAGTAGGTAGGGAGAGAGAGGAGTTGTTGGAAGCAATTCCATCTTTAGTGTCATCATTGGATAATGATTTATTACTCAAGCCATTCACACTAAAAGAGATAAAGGCTGTGGTGTTTTCAATGCCTCCATATAAAGCTCCAAGACCCGATGGTTTCACCAGTATTTTATTTCAAAAATAATGGGATTTCCTTGCATATGACCTTCTTCAAGCATTGGAAGAATCTCAGTCATCTGGAACAATGTTAAATCAGTTTAATGTTACTCATATTGCCCTCATTCCAAAATCATCTTCTCCTAAATATTTTGCAGATTTCAGGCCAATTTCATTATGTAATGTAATTTACAATTTTTTTACAAAAGCAATTTACTTGAGTCTTGCTCCTATTATTCCTAAAATAATATCTAAAGAGAAAGGAGGCTTTGTTCCTAGAAGAGAAACTACAGAGGGAGTTCTGGTAGCTCATGAAATTTTGCATTCTATTCATTCAAATGCCATCCCAACATTAGTAATTAAATTAGACATGTTGAAGGCATATGATAGGGTAAATTGGTCTATTCTAATGAAATTCCTCTTAAATTTTGGATTTCATTCAAAATTGTGTAAATGGATACTATGATGTAGGAGCATCCTTGGTTCTTGGCAATCTTGCATCAACCAAAAATATTTCCATTTAGTTTTGTTCTTTTTTTGTTCTTGTTTTGGTTCAAGTTGGTAGATCCGGTGTTTCTTCATGTTTTCTCGGCATATGTTGTGTACCTAGGATTTCATTGTGGACATGTTCAATTGTTGTATTCCAAGTTTTCAGCTCATTTGGACCCTTTTCTGGAAAGTTATTGCTTCTAGAGTATGTGGAAATTTTTGGGACTAGCCCCAGAATAATTTCAAAAACCTAACAGCTAGTTGGATCGATTGCGACCCTTTCCCGTAACTTGTAGATCGTCACAGTGTGTTTAGATTTGTTCCATGAAGTGTCCCCAACCTTACACTTAGGTCCACACTTCATCTTATGCATCTACTCTAGATGAATTTCGGATTTGAGGCTGACATGTTCTTACACACGTTACACTTTTCTTCTCGGAGATTATAGCAATCTTTGGCCGACGTGAATGTTTCTTGACATGTGGATGCGATATAAAGCTAGTACTGAATCATTAGATTGAAAAAAAAATCAAGAAGATAGATTATGATGTATATAGATTTCAATTTGTAAGATTTTCGCTCGCATGTATGAGCACTATATCTTGAGCATGTTGTAATTGGGCCTGTGTGCCAAATCTGTAAGCCCGGATGTGGCCAACTATTTGTAATCAAGATTTCTGATAATCAAAATGTTTGTAACTGCATTTTCCTCCATATTTCGTGTTGCTTCTATTGTGTGAATCCTGCTGCATGGTTTGGACTATTCTCTTTGAGGAACCTCCTACCCTGACTGCACCAAACTGGTATCAAAGTGAGATTTGTTCCTTGCGAGATCATCAGAAGTTGCGCTACCCTGTTGAAGATTTGTTGTATGGTGGCGGATTAAGGATCCAACTTGCAATTACAGAGGACTTATGTAAAGATTGCAGAAAGAAGGAATGGTAGAGGAAATTGAGTGTGTGGAAATGCAGACCCTGCTATAATGGAAATGTTGAGAGGAATTTCTGCTAGATTAGAAGCGGTTGAAATGGCCCAGAGAAGAGGAGGACCAGTTGATGATGTAAGTGATGAAGAAGTAGAAGAACAAGAAGAAGTTGCAAGAGAAGAGAAACCTGGCCTTGATCAGGGAGTGGAGAGGTTCATAAGAGCCCTAACCAGAGTGAACACTAATCCACATTTCAATCCACTAGACTATAATGCTAAGTTGGATTCAAATGAATTGTTGGGTTGGGTAACAAAAATGGAAAAATACTTTGATTTTGAAGGTACCCCAGATGATAAGAAGGTGAAATTTTCCTATACAAAGTTGAGAGGACATGCATCCCTTTGGTGGGAACATTTGCAAACAGATAGACAAAGAAAAGGAAAGGAGAAGATAAGATCATGGGATCAGATGGTGAATAAATTAAAGACAAAGTTTATGCCTGTAGACTATCATATTAGTTTGTTCAAGAAATTGCAGAACCTGAAGTAGAAAGAATCAAGTATGACAGAGTATACTAAGGAATTCTATAAGTTGAACATCAGATCTAGACATTTAGAAGATGAGATTGAACAAGTAGCTAGATATGTGAATGGTTTGAGTTCATCTATTGAATATGATATCAGTTTGATTAAGTTGTTGAGTGTGGAAGAGGAATATCAGTGTTCCCTAAAAGAATAAGAGAATCTAAATAAAAGACATGAACAAAGACAGAGAGGAAGAGGTGGAAGATTTTAGAGAGGAAGAATATTTACTGGAGGAGGAAGAGGAACCTTTGCAGATTAGAATAAGGAGGTCAATAAGATTTAAAATTCATATCGAATAAACGATGGAAACTCTTACAAAAGAGGAGGATATGGTGGTTATAGAAATGAAGGGTATAGAAAAGATCATAGAGGACAAGAGAAAAGAGTATTCAGGGGAACTTGCTTTAAATGTGGTGGAGAAGGACATAGATCCTTTGAATGCAAACAACGAGAGACAAGCAAAAAGACTGAGAACATTAGGAGAAAAGCCTTTTTTGAAGAGGATCATGTTGGATCATCTAATCAATTGGAAGAAGGAGAGGTATTGCTGAATAAGAGAGTATTGTGTCAAAGTGAATTGGAGAAAGAACCATTGTAGAGAAATAATTTGTTTAGAACTAGATGCAAGGTAGTTGGTAAATGTGGCAAAGTGATCATTGATAGTGGAACTTCAGAGAACCTCACTTCTGAAGAAATAGTAACCAAATTGAAGTTGGAAAGGTTGAAACACCCTAAACCCTATCAGATAGCATGGATTCAAGATGAGCATAAAATACTGGTAATTGAACAATGTCCGGTGAAATTGAAGATAGGAAACTACCATGATGAAGTTTTGTGTGATATTATGCCTATGGATATATGCCATATCTTATTGGTAAAGCCTTGGAAATATGATTGACAAGCCATTCATGATGGAAAGAAGAACATATACACCATTGTTGCTAATGGGATTAAGCAGAATTTGTTACCCTTGGAAGATGTTCCTAAGGTTGAGATTTGTACGATCGCTAGAATATTTTTGGTTGATGGAAGGAGATTTCTAGATGGAGTGAGACATGAGAACATGTGCTATGCATTGGTGCCTAAGAAAGTTGAAGACTTGAAGCATGTAGAAGGACAACCTGAGGAGATAAAAGAGTTGTTGGCAGAATATGAGGCTATCATTTCAGATAATGTACCTGATGGATTACCATCTATAAGGAGTATTATTCATTGCATGGATCTGATTCATGGAGCTAGTTTTCCTAATAAAGCAACACACTAAATGACACCGACAAATATTGAAGAATTGAATAGACAAGTGGAAGAGTTGTTGAGGAAAGGTTTGGTCAAAGAAAGGTTAAGTCCTTGTGCAATACATGTTGTGCTTGCACCTAAGAAATATGGAGAACGAAGAATGTGTACCAACTCTAGAGCCATAAACAAGATCACAGTGCAGTTTAGATTTCCTTTTCCCTAGATGGATGAGATTATGGATTGTTTGAGTGGAGCTAGGTACTTTACAAATATAGACTTGAAAAGTGGATATCATTAGATCAGAATCAGAGAAGGAGATGAGTGGAAAACAACACTCAAGATAAATGAGGGATTATATGAGTGGTTGGTGATGCCTTTTGGGTTGACAAATTCACTGAGTAATTTCATGAGGTTGATGAATGAGGTATTGAAGAAATCCATGGGTAAATTTGTGATTGTATATTTGGATGAAATTTTGATTTTTAGTAAGACTAGAGAGGAAAATTTATTGCACATAAGACAAGTTTTGTAGAGGTTGAAAGAAGAATAGATGCTGATAAACCTAAAAAAGTGTAGTTTCATGGACGAATTGGTATATCTAGGATTTGTGATGTTAGTGGATGGTTTGAAGATGGATCCTAGGAAGGTGAGAGCTATTGTTGAATGGCCTAAACCTGAAAGCATTGGAGAGGTAAGATCATTTCATGGATTGGCTAGTTTCTATTGAAAGTTCACTAGGAGTTTTAGTTCTATTTGTAGCCCTATGACAGGGACAATGAGAGGAGACAAGAATTATTTTAGATGGACATCTAGAGCAGACATAAGTTTTGAATTATTGAAGCAGAAGGTGATTGAGCAGCCTGTGTTGGATTTACCAGATTTTGATAAGGTATTTCAAGTAAACTATTATGCACGTGGAAATGTAATTGGAGCAGTGTTAAGTCAAGAAGGAAGACCAATAGGCTATTTCAGTGAGAAGTTGAATGATGCAAGGAGAAGATACTCAGTATATGATCAAGAGTTATATGCCATAGTTCAAGCTTTGAAAAAGTGGAGACATTACTTGATATCTAAAGAGTTTATGTTTTATATGGATCATCAAGCTTTACAGTATATTAACAGTCAAGGTAATTTGAATCAGAAACACATGAGATGGGTAGAGTTCTTACAGAGTTACACTTTTGTCTTGAAACATAGGATTGGAAAGTCAAATAGAGTTGCTGATTCTTTGAGTAGAAGAAGGAATTTACTAGCACAAATAAGAGTGGAGGTATTAGGCTTTGATGAATTGAAGAACTTGTAGAAGGAAGACCCGAATTTTGCAGAACCTTGGAGAGCCTATAGAGAACCAATCTTGGAGGATATAAGTCAATGGTTGGATTATTTCATCCAAGAGGACATGTTGTTTAGAGGAAATCAGTTGTGTGTACCCTGAGGCTCGATGAGGGATACATTGGTAAAAGAGAAACATAGTGGAGGATTGGTAGGACATTTTGAAATTAACAAGACAATAGAATTTTTGAGTGAGAATTGATTTTGGCCATAGATTTTTAAGGATATCAATAAATTTGTACAGAGTTGCAGAGTTTGTCAAGTTGCAAAAGGAAGTAGTTAGAATGTTGGATTATATAAGCCTTTAACAGTACCAAAAAGACCTTGGGAGGATATCAGCATGGATTTCATACTTGGTTTGCCTAAAACACAGAGAAGTAATGATGCAGTATTTGTGGTAGTGTACAAATTTTCTAAGATGGAACATTTCATACCTTGTAAGAAGACAACGGATGCAATACATGTATTAGATTTGTTTTTCAGAGAAGTGGTCAGATTGCATGGATTACCTAGGAGTATTGTTTCAGACTAGGATACAAAGTTTGTTGGCTATTTTTGGAGGACACTTTGGAAGAAGTTGAAGATAGATTTGAAGTTCAATTCTAATTTTCACCCACAAACAGATGGATAGACAGAAGTAGTCAATTTTTTTTGGGAAATTCGCTGAGATGTTTGGTTGGAGAGCAGACCGAGAGTTGGGATCTAGCCCTAGCACAAGTAGAGTTTGCCTACAATAATTCAATGAACAGGAGTACTGGAAAGACACATTTTGAGATTGTTACAGGAGTTCAACCTAGAGGTATATCAGAGTTGAGAGACATCGGTAAGGAAGATAAAAGAAGTGCAGAAGAAGAATTTGTAGAACATATGAAGATAGTGCATACTCAAGTAAAACAACATTTGGAAAATATAAACCAAAAGTATAAGGAGAAAGCCAATGAAAAGAATAGACATAAGGAGATTGAAGTTGGAGATGAAGTGATAGTGTATTTGAGGAAGGAAAGGTTTCCAGGGTAAGTGCACCAATCTGTGACACAATTTTTGCTCTTAAGATGCCAATTTTTTTTTTTTTTTTAAATCAGTAAAATCTGATTTGCATGAGAAAATGAAGATAGTTAGCTCAAAATTTCAATATCGGAAAGAACAAAAGTTGAAGTACTCCGAGTCTATTTTCTAAGCTACTATTTTGTTTTGAAATTAATGAAGATTAAGGGTCTCAAAGGGGTGGGCAAACAGGTTCTATTTTTATCAAAAAAATAGCAAAGCGCTTGAGGGCTCTCCCCTTTTTGATTAATTTTTTTTTAGAATTTCAAAAATCCCAACTATGAGAAATTAGCTAACACCATGTAGTTTATCCTCCTTCTTTTGGATAATTTTTTTAATGAATATATAATATTTTATGAATTTTGAAAGTGGACAGATCCTGAAAAACTGAAATTTGAGCGTGCTCCCCCCCAATTTTTTTGCAAACTAATCAAAAATTGATTATTATTTTTTTCATCATGTGTAGAATGGAGTCTAGTTTCAAAAAAGTTAATTTGTTTCACGTTTCGATGAACGGGTAAAAATCTATCCTAAACCTAGCACATGTTGGTTTTTGACCAAAAACGAAGGCATTTATAATAGAAGCCATGGATCAAAACCTTAACTAAATCAAAATGAAAAAATAATTATATATTTAGATAGCTAAGAGAGAGGTTAACATTATCACAATTTTTTTATAAACCTGCATTGAAATACGTGCAAATGAGATGAGGAGAATGAAGGAAAAAATGACAAAATTTGGCAAATCCTGTTAAATAACACATCCAAAGCAGGCCATTTTGGTGAGCGCCGAATTTGGCACTCACAAAATGGCCTGCTTTGCATAGAACTAGAATTTCCCCCCTTTGGTGAAAAACTTTGATAATGCTTAGAGTGCACAGTTTATGATCGTAGATGGATAGTTGAGGTTTTACCTTTCATACCTTCTCTAACTCGTTACCATAATTGGATAACTCTTTATCCCTCTGAAGTCTCTATCTATTAGGTCTCACTCCCTCCCACATGGTACCTAAATAAATCTATCTCACTCCAACCCCTTTCTCACTCTCCCTCTCTCTCTCCCTCTTTGGTCTTTTTATCTCTCACTCCATCTCCCTCTCTTAGGTTGTTATCTTTCTCTCTTTGTCTCTTTCTCTCAAGTCTCTCCCTCCTACCCCCTCTCCCTCTCTTAGGTATGTCACTCACTCACTCCCTCTATCTCTCTCCCATTCCCTCTCTCTCAATCACTCTATCTCTCTCCCTCTCTCTCTCACTCTCTCTCGGGTGTCTCCATCCCCTCTCTCTCACTCTCTCCCACTCTGTCTCTCTCCCTCTCTCTCAGGTCTCTCCCTCCCACCCCCTCTCCCTCTCTCTCTCTCAAGTATCTATGTCCTACCCCCTCTCCCTCTGTCTCTTTGTCAAGTCTCCCCCTCCTACCCCCTCTCCCTCTCATAGTCACTTGCTCTATCTCTCTTCCACTCCCTCCCTGTCTCACTCCCTCTATCTATCTCTATCTACCTCTCCATCTCTCTCAAGTATCTCCCTCCCACCACCTCTCCCTCTCTCTCAAGTCCCTCTCTCTCTCATTCCCTCTATCTCTCATGCCCTCTATCTCTCTCCCACTCTCTCTCCCTCTCTCTCTCTCTGAAGTCTCTCTCTCCCACCCACTCTCCCTCCCTCTTTGTCTCTCAAGTCTCTCCCTTCTACCCCCTCTCCCTCTTTTAGGCCTCTTTTTGTCT